>CEMH01204475.1:5970-18528 GCA_001179725.1 Macrocystidia cucumis | reverse complement strand
ACATTACCTTGTCATAAGCCAACTTGACTCTCGGAACCATCATGATCCTCCCATACCCCGCCTCCCAATAATCATTACAAATCAAACTACACTCACTCGCGCTGCACTCTCCCTCCGTGATCCTAGCCATCCTAAACCTCACATGAGGCGGCGAATAAAGCGGCGCCGGGTCCAAAACCGCTACTCCATTCCAACACGACTGAACCTGCACAGGCAAATGCCTCTGAAACCTCATCCCCGACTCCCTATGATGAAAAATCGACTCAAAAGGCGCGTTCTCCAAAGCCGTCCCATTGATATCCCTCGCCACCCAATTATCATAAAACACTGGGGAACCAATCTCGTCGTGGTACATGTAATCGGCGGCGCAGGTGATCCCGGCGTTGTTCCTCCTGCTCTGCCAGATGAGCTCGAGAAGATCGTCTACGCAGGGGAGGATGTCGTTCATGAACACTATAGTGTCAAAGTATTCGTTCTCGGAATCGCGGAGTTCTTGGAGGGGGTCAAAGGCGGTGTTGCGGACCTCGGCGAGGTATTCGATACGATGGTTGAAGGCGCCGCGGGTACGCATGGAGGTACGGATGGTGACGCGCATACCGACGCTTCGGGTGAGAGCGTCGAATATGCGGAGGAGGGCTTTGGTTTGGTCTGTAGAGCCGTTTTCGTAGATGGAGACGAAGACGTTGTGGTAGCCCAAGACGGCGGCTACGCGGAAGAGGGTGGAGAAGAGGTCAGGGATGACGTCGAAGGAGTTGTAGAGGTTGATGGCGAAAAAGTACTTGTGTTCGTTGGGGACGACGTCTTTGGAGGTTCCTCCGCTGGCTGCCGAGTAAGGAGCTTGATCGTCCTGACCACCGAAAAAGTTGGAAAGCCATGACCCGGAAGGTGGCGGTTTGTGACCGATGAGTGGACCGTATCGTTCAAGGGCTTGAACAGGGTATAGAGGTTGAGCGTTTCTAGTACATTCCTTGGTATGATGCGGGGAAAGAGATGTGAGGAGATCCAAAACGCGAAGACGCTGTTCAAGGGTCGGCAACTGTATAGGATGTCTACTCTGTTGGTGTGTTTTTGCTGTTTGACCACTTCTCCAAGCTGTTGGATTGGGTGAATTCTGTATTGACAAAGAGATGAAGAAACATGAAAAAGTAGAAAAAAGAAAAAAGACTTGCGAATGACCAGGGAAAAAGACGAGAAATAAGGAAACCAAGGAATACACCAATGGCCAAAGCAAAAGGAGCTGGAAACCTGCTTGAACGAGTGATTGCAGGTTGCTTGTGCATTGAGGACATCGCCGTCTTCGTCGTCGTCGTCGTCGTTGAAGACGATGCCAGGTGGGAATTGAGTTCAAGGCACAGGAACTGTTTGCAAGAAAACCCTTTTTTATTTCAATTTAAATTGAACCCTCTTTGTCCGTCGACAACAACAACGGCGACGAGCACCGTATGCAACGTCGACAAGGAAAGACTCAGGCGCACATCGCCCTCAGGTTCTTCTCCAACAACGACGACAACATGTCTAACGATACCGAAAAACCCTCTCGTCTAAACCAACGCAACCTCGGCGTCACAAATCGCATCTGGCTCATCATCCTCGTCTTTCTTTCTCTCCTCACTTTCTCTCACTTTTTCCTACCAATATCCTCTTCAGACAATACGGCAAACTCAAATCGTCATGTTCCTTTTGTTTCTGCAGAATTGAAACCGAAAAACTACTTTAATACTTCAGATGCAGAGCCAAATCCGTTTCCTTTTTGCCCCGTTTACGGTCCTGGCGATCTTTTGGGTTCAAAATATGGCACCATGACCATCTCACAAAGCCATATCCACCTTGGGAGCGGCGCGCGTATTCAAAGGGTGCTCAATCGTGCTCTCTCAGGTCAACCTGTCACCATCAGCATCTTGGGAGGTTCAGGTGAGCCCCACACACAATTCGGCCCCATCTTTCATTATAGATTAATTGTTTCCCAACCGACGGCAAGTCTCTGCATGTCATGGTGCAGGTGATGACCCTATATCACCCAAATGCTACCCCCATCAATTTTTCCGCTGGTGGAACTCGGTTTTCCCTCACCCTGCTTCAGAGCTCACAAACGGCGCCATGCGGCGCACAAATTCCGGCTATTTTGGTTATTGCAGCGCGCATCACATACCAGACGTCACAGACCTCGTTATCATCGACCTCGACACTGAAGACACCCCGTACGTTTTCTACCTTTGTTTTCAAAACAAGATAATAATAATAAAAACCTCATCCCTGACCTTTTTTTCTCCAGAGACGACGACATGACAGAAAACTTTGAAACCCTCATCCGTTCCATTCTCTTGCGCCCCGACCAACCCGCCATCCTCCTCCTCGGTCACTTCTCCCCTCAAGTCCACCAAACACACGGTTTCGTCGGTCCCGACCACTGGCACACCGTCGTCGCTCAATTCTACGACATCCCCCACATCTCCATCCGCTCCGCCCTCTTCCCCGAATACATGCGCGATCCAGCGTCCATCAACAAATACTACACCGATCCGAAGTTGTCCAATTCCGCGGGACATGAGATTATGGCGGACATATTGACGGCGTACTTCCAAGCGCAGATTTGTACAGCTTGGGGTGTAGCTACTGGGAGTGTGTTTGACGCTGCTGCTGGAGGGAAAGATCAAGCTGCAGGTGCAGGCAAAGCAGGCAGTGGTGGTGGCGGTGGTGATGCCCATGGGTTGTTTGGAGGTGTCGGTCAGAGGAAAGGCGTTCCAGAGGAATTAGACGCGGATGGAAATCGAATCAGACCTGACCCAGCCGTGGCTGCCGGGGGGAAACAAAAGGCGAACGCACATCAGCGATTACAGGGAGCGCATTTCCAGGTACCACCTGGGAGAGTGAAGACGAGACCGAACACTGGTAAATTTGAAGAAATCGCTCCGTTTTGCGTTTCGGCGAATGATTTGATCAACCCGCTTCCGCCTTCGTTGTTTTATGGATCTGGGTGGTTTGCTTATCACCCGCCGAGTGGGGGGGAGAGCGCGATGCGGACGACGTCGCATTATTGGTATTCGACTTTGCCGACGAGTAGGTTGAGGATTCCGATTCAGGTGGGCGCGGGGGATGTGGGTGTTTATTATCTCAGGGAACCGATTGCGCAGGTTGGGGAGGGGAGTGCGGTGGAGTGTTGGGTGGATGATAATTATAGAGGCGCAAAGATCATTGAGAACGCGGCCGAGGTGGGAGAGGCGACTCCAGTGTATGTTGTGTTTTTGTCATTCACGTATCATGAAACTGACTTATCCTTCGCGTTTTATAGGTTAGAGCTTATTGATCACGGAGTGTCTCGTGGTTCCCATTTCGTCGAATGCGCGTTGTTGGGCGAAGAAGGACAGGGCGTTCCCATGTTCAAGATCGTTGGCATCTTCGCGACGTGATACAATTTTTTTCAAAGTTCAGTGGGAACTCCCCTCCCCCACCACCCCCGTGGATTATCCACATGCATCTTGCATCATGTCAAGCGTGAATTTGTTTTGGTCCCCCCTCCTTCGGCTTTTTTAGATTTTTTCTATCACACCTTCATTTCTTAACGGTTCTTTCAGCCCTTTCTTTCCCCCCAAAACGTTTTTTCTTTCTTTCTTTCTTTCTTTCTCTCCCTCCTCTCCTCTTCTTTTGCGGGAGGAGCTCATATCCTTTAACTATGCAATGTGTGAGTACGACAACAAGGGTTACTTTTTTTTTGCTTTTTTTTTTTTGCTTTTTTTTTCCCTGAAGGTTTTGTTGATTTCTTCTGGTTTTTTAACCCCTTCATGTCCAGCCCCCGCTTACCTTTTTCCTTTCCCCTCTGTAAATCGTACGTACATGACCAAAAATGGACAATGGGAACACGTTCTCTGAACGAAACTGCCAACAGGTAATGCATTGGGAATTCGAAACTTGCACTGGCGTCCATAGGTTCGTTCACATATGAAAGAAGGGCCAGATTACTGAAGATGGACCATGTTCGAGAAATTGACGCGAACTAGTGACGCATCATTTATCCGGGGGAGAAGTTGTATCAAAGAGGAACGATCCCGATTGAGAAAATGATATATAAACATGAACGTCTTCTCGAGCGTCATTTCACATTGGCGCCAGTCCAACGGAAGTCAAAAGGAGGAAAGAAAAAGCACATCCATCCAGATCTATCTACTCGATGAGCTCCCCAAGAATGGGTAACACCCCCAGTCTACCATCAAGGAGCCTCGACACCGCCCACTCCCGGACGGGCGGTTGTAGGCACGAACCCAAACGAAACCATCTCATCCACCACCTGGTGCATCTCCAACCGATCTTCTGGCCTTTCACACCAACACCGCTGTACGAGGTCCCACAGTGTATCCGAAATTGGGCGCAAATACACCGAGTCGACGGGACGGGAAGGACGTCCACCGCCAAGGACGCGCATCATCACCGCGTGCGGGAGGATATCTGCAAATGGGACCTCACCTCCCGAATAAATCTAGAAAAATAGGACCAAGAGTGAATATCACACATTGACCATCTTCATCTTCTTTTATTCGTATCCACACACCTCACAGGAAACGCAACCAAATGCATAGACATCACTCGCAGGTGTCCTCTTGAACGTGATTCCGTATTGTTCTGGGCTCCAAAGTTCTGGAGCCATCCACCGACGCGCGCCGTCTCGATTTGAAGTTTGGGTGGAAGTTTGGGGTCCACCTACTAGTCCGGCTAGACCAAAATCGGAAAGACAGGCGCGCCATTGGTCGTCGACGAGAATGTTTCCCTGAAATGAGATGAAAAGGTATGTGAGTACATATGTGTGGAAAGGAAGTTGGGTCGTGCATTGCTCACCCCGTGTAAATCTCCATGAACGATCTTCTGCGAGTGGAGATATTCAAGACCTTGAGCAACTTCGAACAACTAGAAGAACAGAAAAGAATTGAGGGCAGCAACCAAGAACGGTGATGATTGGAGTTAGTAGCAGCATCGCGTCCCCCAACAGGGCTCACATACATGTCTCTCAAGCGTGAATGAGTTTAGCGGTCCATTCCTCTTCATATGATCCGCGATCGTTCCATTGATCATCCACGCCGAAACAAGACAAGGCATCAACGCGAAAGTCTCCGTGTCAATCCCAATAAACGGCACTATATGCGAAGACTTCAATTGACGCCACAAAAGCGCCTCTCGGTAAAACACCTGTTTCTTCCTTTGCTGTTCCTCGTCTGTTTGGTTTGAGAATAGACGGATGCGCTTGATGGCCACGAACTGCCCGCGATGCATTCCACGATATATATCTGCAAACCCACCAGAAGACACGGGTATGTCGTGCGTAAGAGTGACGTCCTGTACGACCAGTGCTGATGGGAGAATCCCAGATGCTTTGGATAGCTTGACAAGGAGGTGTTGGGCTTGGACCCGAAGAGATCCGCTGTCTGCCGCCATTGCATCTCGCATAGGACCATCCAGAACCTAGTGTTCACATGATGATGCCTTTGAGCTTCCACCTTCGACGCAGATGAGGGCGCTTGAACGCACCATTTGGATGACGTTGAGCGCAACACGAGCGTCTTTGTCGCGGAGAGCCAAGACTTGTTTACAATGAGTTGGAGAACCCAGAACGACCAGGAGGAGGTCCGCAACATGGAGATCATCGTCATCGAGAGCTTCTTTGACCCTTGGATGGTGGAGCATCTGAATGCTAGATAACATCTTGATATTAAAATGAGCAAAAGACCCAATGATGCCTGATTAGGCGCATTTGACGTGCCTCAGTGAGCAAAACGCGAGTCTGTTGGCTCCTGAGGAGGGTGACCACGGGATCTGAGTGGTTCACGTTCTGGAAATACGAGTGAAGAGTTTGCCACAGGCTGCAGATCTTGTAAGTATAGTGATCCCAGATTGACAGAACGACAAACCGGTTTCCTTCATCCCCAGCCGTTTTGTGAATTCGGCACAAAAGCATACGTAGCGTCGCCTATTCTCATTATTGGATACTGAGAAATTGTGGAGACAATAAAGACATGCCTCGTATGCACAATCGTTGGTCTGCGGATTTTCGTACGAATCCAAAAGTTGCCCTCCGATGTGAAGGCTCGCAAGTGGCTTGAAGACTTCGGATTCGTCTCCGTTAAATTTTCGAAATACTTCCAGATCGCTGCTAATGAGTATGCGAACAGAGAGCCTTGCCTCACGAAGAGCGTTCACCAAGGCCATAACGTCCCTTGAATTGTCCGTATTGAGGGAGTCTACCAAGATTACGAAGGGAGCCGCGTTCTGAGCGTCCTTGAAGGGTTCTATCAGGTAGCTCCCTATTCTCTCAGCGTTTCGTGGTATCGAAAGGGTTTTCTTCCACGGAAGTGTTGATGACTGATCAAGGATCCAGAATGGGAAGAACCATCCACGACCTGGGATGAGACCGCTCTCTGCTGCATGAAGAATCGATTCCCTAGCAGCTGCATAATTGTCCGCAACTTGGGACAGGATGTTCGCGAGGGCGTCGATTGGTTCCGGGGTTGAGGAGGATGCGTCGCCCAGGAATACAGAGGCGACGAGTTGTTGGTGCGGAATACAGACGTTGGCGATGAACTGAGAGAAAGCCGTACGCTCGGCCGGATCAGAGTGAGTGATCCAATAAGTTGTCTCGCCGTCTTCGTCCTCCAACCAGCGACGAACTCTGAAACCGATATTATCCTGATATGCAGATGGTGGGTTCGAGACAGGAGGGTGGATGTTGAGAGAAAAACCATCACTGTGGTAGCCAGAAAGCCTGGTGACGGCTAGAGGACAAAGGATACTGAGATTAATCTGGTGCCAAACAGTCGACGTGGTCTGACATAAATACCTCTTTGATAACCAACACGGCGGCGAACCGTTTCTGACGTATGCCATTGAAGGAACAGGATGGAAAAGAACCACAAGAACACCAGTGAAAAAGGGACCGTCAAACAAGCCTGGGGTTTGCACATCACAAATGAGCCATTCATTCTCAGATTCGTGATTGAATCCGTATGTGACTTACATAGAGGGTAAATAACAAAGAGCTGTATCAATGGCGGTGAGCTGCGTTCGTGGGCGCGGACATAAAACGTACATTGCGAACTTCTCCTTCAACACTGTGGTCATCACGAGCAGAAATGAAGCAAATAGCAGTCCCTGCAATTTGATTAGAACTAAGATCAGTTGTATCTCCAGAGAAAAGGCATCTCACCGAAATGCTTCCCGTTAGAATTGATGCAAGCAAAACAGTCACAGGTTGACAAGTGAAAAAGAGCAAGGTGGAAAGTAGAGTGGCAATAACAACTACGCCGAGGGAGAAGCTGAAGAGCAGGGGAGGGAAACTATTCTTGAGTGGTACTGTTGAAGTGGAGGTCAGCATACATACATGAGCGACGGATAGCAACTCACGAAAAAAGGAGAGCCCTGCCATCAAAGCCCAGGCAGGGATGCAGGCCAGGCCGATTAGAAACGAGAAAGTTCGTGAAAGCGCAACATTGTCCGCCAAATTCGGGGTATGCTTGAAGCAAGCGTAGTCTCGCGAGAGGTGCGAGTGGATCGAATTGAATATTCTTGACGCAAAAGAGAATACGGCCACAATTATCCGGAGAGCCCAATGTCCGAGGGTAGGCCAAAAGCCTCGCGGTTGAGACTCTTGGAACGTTTCTCCCGATTCGACTTCAGACATTGCTCTTGGATATTGAAAGGGAGGGGTGGAGGGGGTCACAAAGTTGTAGTAAGGCGCTTGAAAGGGCGTGGGGTCACAGCCTTGACAATGTCTATGAGTACACCCTGTTCGGTTCTTCAACAGCTCGACCACGCGTTTTCAGCGAACCCTTGACAAATTAATCGGTGCCATACTAGCTGTCGCGCTGGCAGAGGAAAGCTTTTGTCCTGCTCACGTACAAAGAGAGCCTTGCTGTAGGGAATGTGTTACTCGGAATTGACCCACAGTTCGCATTGTCTCCCTATAAGCATCCAAGGTGAGAAGTGGACGTCAGCGGCCCCTGTGGTTTGGCGGTTGTGTGTTGACAACTATTTGGGCGATGCACCCGATCGGCCGAGTAATTTTATCAGATAAAGGTCTCTCATCTCCGCTCGATGCACTCGGTGTCCAATCCCCTTTTCTTCCTCTCTCCCATGAACTCCCCAAGTGACACAAAAACCATCGTAGTCCTTGGTGGCTCTTATGGAGGTGAGCATTCATGATCTTATAAATATACGTTTTTTGGTTCATTTTGAGACCTATAGGGGCTCGCGCTGCTCAAGTCCTTGCGACCAGCGTCCCCCAGAATTGGAAAATCATCATGATAGATCGTAACTCGTGAGGCAGCCTCTTTCGAAAACTCAAAAATTCTCGCTAATTTAGATATTTCGAAGTCATGCCAATCGTACGTCAAAACCTAACTGCCACGTTTTCGAGAAGCCAACGAATAGTTCGGATCAGACGTCTATATCTTACCAAGGCTCGCCGTATTATCTGGCCACGAACATAAAGCTTGTACGTCCTACCACTCAGCTTCACGGTCAATTTTTTGACGTAAGCGTAGTTATCCCATATACCAAAATCTTCGCGGAAGGAAGCCCACATATTGTTCTTCAAGCTCATGTTAAATCCCTTCAGCCGGACTCCGTTGTTCTCGATCGCGCCTTCCCAGAGCATGGTTTCCACTCTCCCACGATTCCATTCGATTTTTCTATCTACGCCCTCGGCTCTCATCTCCCTTCGCCATTAGACTTATGGGGTTCCAACTCAATCGGGAATGTCATTTCGCCGAAGGTTGACGCCCAAGAGCCTTCAACGGTGTTGCAACTGTATAACGGTTTGAAATCAGAGGGGATTGGCTGGCTTAAAGCGAATCAAGGCCTAATACGAGCATCTCCCAGCATACTGATTGTGGGTGGTGGTGCGTTGGGCGTCCGTATGTTGTCTCAGAGTTCGATACCTCTCGTCAACGATTCTCACAGTTTACCCTCAGAGTTTGCGACTGATATTGCAGCGGTTCACCCTGGGAAGCAGGTTACATTGCTGCATTCCCGCCTCCGTCTGCTACCGCGGTTCGACGAGGCGATGCACATGGAAAGTAAGTTGATGTCGCTAAAAATCCACGTTTTACCCCGCTTACCCATAGGTTTGACCAGTTATGCAATCCCTTGAAGCCGAAAATGTTCAGACGATTCTCGGAGAACGTCTCGATCTCAGCTCTCTAAATGAAAAACCGCCAAAACGTAACGAGCAGGGGCAGCGCGTGGTACGAACGGTTTCTGGTCGCGAAATCGCCGCAGATCTTTTAGTATGTCAACTTGATCCTCCAAGCATATGAACGCTCTGACAGCCTCCGTTCAGTTACTTTGCACTGGGCAAAATCCAAATACGGACATTCTCAGAACCCTAGATCCAGCATCCGTCGATCCCCAAACATCTCTGGCACATGTCCTGCGAACAATGCAGCTCGGTCGCCTCCCGCCTTCCCGGCCTGAGGATTCACCTGACTCAGGCCTATCCATCGAAACCCCTTTGGAACTTTCCTCACGAGGGGTGGCAGACGATTTGGAGACGGCCTTGAGCAAGATTGACCTCTCCGAGGACGCCGGCTCTGCTCTGATCGAAGTCATCGAGGAGAGTTCAAATGGCGTAGATGAGGCAATCACGGAGCCAGATTATTCCTCAGAAGACACTCCCTACCCTAACATCTTCGTAATCGGTGATGCCGCAGATGCCTTTGGCGCGATTCCAGCAGGCCATAATGCTTATTTCCAGGTTCGCCTCTTTTCCATTTCCCCCAAGTCAACGTGCCGTTCTGAAGTGATTGGCGGTAGGGAGAAGTAGCTGCGCGTAACATTTTGAGGCTCATTCGACGAGCGGAAAGGCAAGATGACGTCGCTTCCCCTGGGTCGTCGCTGGATGAAGATGAACCGCTTGAGAATTACAATCCAGGTTTACCGGCTATCAAGGTTTCTCTTGGCATGGTGCGTTGCTTTCGATCTCTTCTGGACCTAGATATGTTTCTCATCGTTTGTTTTTCTACTATTATTTCCTCCCTTCCCTCGCTCTGGCAGACGAAAAGCGTGTATCAGATGAACGGCGTGGTTGGAGTGAAGAACGATGGTGTGGAGGACCTTCAAGCAGCTTCGATGTGGAAGTACTTTGGGTACACTGTAGAGAAGGACGAGGATATGTATGATTGAAGAGCAGCTCCACCATCGGAGGCGTAACCTTCACCAGTCTTCGACCTTTTTTGAAATAATTTCAAGGGGTTATGAAGCTTTTAACAAACAATCACGACGGATCAGGGTGAATTCGACTTAATGATCAGTTCGGCTCTGCACAACCAACCACGTCAATTCGGAGAAGTGGTCGTGGTGTTCCCATGAATAGACACAAGCTGAAAGCATATTATTCCAGACAGACATGTACGTACACAACTCCCATTATACAAGTACACCAAAGAGAAATCAGCGTTCCAAAAACAAAACTGTGGTAGTTAAACAGATTAAACACTCAAAATCGATTTACTATTTTCTGCGAATCGGCAGTCCGAATCTATCGTCCTAGCAGGAGCAGGCCTCGATAAAATGGGAGAGTCCCGAATGTTCTCTTCCTCCTCCTCCGAGGGGGAAGAGGGTGTCGAAGGGGGATGATTGAATTGGACAGTGACGACTTCCGAACGTGGTGGGGGAAACGCGGTGTTGGTGTTGACTTCGCATCTGGTAGGGTATTTAAAGCAAGTTAGAACACAATTTTTTCTTTTCTTTTCTTGGTTCTTTGTCTATTTGATTAACCCGGAGAATGGAGAAAAAAGAAGAAAGAAAAAAAACGAAATCAAATCAATGATAAAAGGAACGGATCAATCACCTTCCGGACTCGTTCGCGTACACACTCAAATCGCGATACATGCGAGTGGCGCATATAGATCTTTCCGGGGATTTCGCACGAAGTTCCACGGTCAGAAAGGCGCTAATGCATGGAATATAATCCGAGCGGAAGGACTCTCACAATAGTGCCACTGCCGAAAGAACAAGGGGAGGGGAGGGGAGGACCCCAACCACATTTGAATGATAAAGTGATTACCGGAAACGAGAGAGGAAATGCATACCGCATAGATTCTGAGGAAGCTAACAAAGTTGACCGACGGAGGGTGAGAGTGAGAATTGATGACGACGATTTACGAGAAGAAGAAAAGACCAGTACCACGTTTAACGGCTCTGCAGACGCATATTCGAGTCAAATTACGATCACCTCAGGAAAAATGGGGAACTTGCCGTTGATGTTGAGAATCTGAAGAACCTGAGGGGAAGAAATGAGAGGTCCAAGGGTGAGTATGTGATCAAAGGTAGCGCGAGCGTAAAAGAATAGTCAGCTCACCACCCATGGAATCTCTCCAACGGAAGCGACGAGAAGCCATATTAGACCCTACAATGGTCCGAGAGCGTAAGGACAGCACATTTTCTTTCAGTGGAGCAAGACTTTATTAAGAGGAAAGAGCAAAGACGAACCTGCTGTGACACCATCTTCCAAAGATCCCCCGTCGACCTCATCTTGTACAACCCAACGAGCATCAAGACGAGTAAGAAAGTATCTGTCAGGAGAGTCACGAGCGCTGTTGGATAAGCTTTCTGTGTGTGATATGTTGTGAAACAAGCGGTTAACTGTGAATCCCATCGCGCGTTTCCCTGATGTATTCAAGTGGGAGAGAAAAAAGGATGGGGAATCAGCTGCAAATTGGATTGGCGAGCTCGGACCTGAGGTCACCTGAACGATTCCTGAAAGGAGGGGAAGCGTTTGTGTGGCCATTCGTTTTTGGATACTGAGGAAACGCATGCGACTGACCTCGTATTATTAACGCCAGATCCGCCAGCCCGAATAACGAAGCGATTCCACAGATCACAGGTTGATATTCCCAAAAGGCGAGACTAAGCGGGATTCATAAACCAAAAAGAGAATGCCAAAATTCGTCATCAGGAGAGTTACAAGCGAGTGTTGGTAAAAGCTCACACTCGCAACACCAAGAGGCTAGTGGCAAATCCCTGGGCGAAAAGTTGGAATGCCTACGAAAATCAACGACATTAGGAAAGAAATAGGAGGAAACGCGTCTGAGATTGCACAAAGGTGTCTGGTACGAACAGATTTGCTACTTATCCATGCCTGTGGGGCCCTTCAGATGCGACAAGTACCAGTGAGAGAAACCACAAACATGACAATTAATCTTGATGTAAAAGCCAAATAACGATCCTATCGCTCCAGCCAGGAAACATATCCGACACGCAGAGTAAAGCTAGTGGCACTCTTCAATAAGCACAGCCCGTATGCGTCTCTCATCGCTAACATAACCTCATGAAGAAAGGCACGAAAGCGCACATACCAGGATGGTATTCCTCCAAGGCCGTTTCCCAAGATAAGTGGCCACTTCAAAATCGAGCGTCGAGAAGAATTCCCAACTGTAGCATGCAGAGACGGAGGATCCAAACACCCCAGATGGCGAGTTTTTAATACTACGAGAGTTTGCACCGAAGAAAAGCTCGCGCGATACTCACCAAAGAATTCCCGCCTCGATATGATCGAGACGGACAACTAGAAGGAATTTG
>CEMH01204474.1:93510-120663 GCA_001179725.1 Macrocystidia cucumis | reverse complement strand
AGTCCTCTCTCTCTGTACGAGAGGGTGGTTTTAGGAGCCTGGGTTATTATTTTTTGTGTGTATGTAAGCATCCTATTCCGGAAAAAAACCGAATTAGGAAGGAGGTACTTGGCTTAGCCGAGGGGGGCCCCTGATCAGAATAGTCTGGGACGGGAGCCAGGCGGGGGGGAGCAAACATCAATCAACGCTGTAAAAGTCTTCTCAACGCTCGCATCGAAAATCACCCCATCGTGCAATGGGAAAAAGAAAACGCTCAGGTGCACCTACGAAGGATGCTGATCCCCACTTACTACCACAGGTCTGTGGCTCTCATTAGGACGTTCCTCTGAACCTCATCATCGCGTTTCAACAAAGAAAAAGCATTACAGGCAGCGGGCTCATGCGAACCCATTCTCTGATCATTCTCTCGTCTATCCAAAGTCTCCTAGGGACGTGCAATGGGCTACATATTTCCCTTCTGCGCTTCCCGCGCAAATTCCAGAGATGGCGGATATCGGTTGCGGATTCGGCGGTCTTTTGATTACTCTCGCTCCCCTCTTTCCTGGTAGCCTCATTCTCGGTTAGCACTGTGGTCTCATACACTATCTCCTTCTTGGAAGTTGACTTTTGCTTTGTAGGTCTTGAAATTCGTGTACAAGTCTCTCAGTACGTTCAGGATCGTATCGCTGCTCTACGCCTGACCTCAACGCCCACTGTGACCGACGCTGGCGCGGAATCGAGGCTATACCAAAATGTCTCCATAGTTCGCGCGAACGCCATGAAATTTCTGCCAAACTATTTCTCAAAACATTCCCTGACCTCGCTATTCTTTTTGTTCCCCGATCCACACTTCAAGTCTCGCAAGCACAAGGCTCGGATCATCTCTCCGACACTGCTGGCCGAATATGCGTACATCCTGAGACCTGGTGGCGTCGTGTATACCATCACAGACGTCAAAGACTTGCATGAATGGATGAAATGCCATCTGAGTGCTTTCCCACTATTCGAGCCTGTTGACGAAGAAACCCTCCGTCACGAAGGCAAAGGTCCCATCGTCGACGCCGTCTACTCTAGCACTGAAGAGGGGAAAAAAGTTGAGAGGAACCAAGGGGAGAAATGGCTAGCTTGCTTTCGAAGAGTTGAAGTTTTGAGGCATCCCTAGTAACAACTTTACATCATGTCTTCGTCTACACGCTTGTCTAAGATGTTTCTACCATGCTTTCCTGCGTTGATCCTTGCAACTAGAGAATCTGCCTTCCATCGAACGGCTTGGCTTAACTCCAGATGAATGACTTCTGCTGCTTCGCCAGCAATCCTAAAAATTTCTTCGAAGCGATCCACGTGTAGTCTTGTTTCCATAGTCAATAGGGTTATTTTGTGTGTCCTCGGCATGACGGCGACCGTAAAGTTGGGAATATCGTTTTCCTCGAGCTGAGTGAGGTCCAAAATGGGTGACGTCGAATGGACTCCCCCGGAGACTGCGCACACGAAATCGAGCAACGGGATCCCAGCGTTTGCAAGCGCGAGGGTAGTGGCATTTATACAAGCCTGAAGCAGGCCCCCATCCTGCTGCAAGACTTGAACGTACACATCAATCTGAGTCCGAGGATATAGGCTGGTTTGCACGACAGGTTCAAACGTGGATTGGATTGTCGTCGCCAACTCGAGGAGTCGTCTGTGATGTGGATCATTGGGCAAATGTACGAAAAAATCAAGCAGAAAACATACCTGTCTCCTTTTGACCTTTTACGCCGTTCCGCAGTACTGAAGGCTGCGACGGCAACTTCGACATGAATACTAGCACGATCGTGGATGGCTTGCGAACGTTGCTTGGGTTCTCGAGGTCCAAAAACAGAGACCAGGACCTGCGTCAAACCATGAGAGACGCCCGCTGCGCCATCGGCGGGACCTTGGGGTGATAAGTCAATAGTCATATCTCGGAGTTCGTACTGCCTGCGACCATCGGAACGATAGCCGCCGTCGTTGAGTATTTCTACTCTTGAGCCCTGAAAGTAAGCTGTCAACGCGTTTTAAGAAGATGAATTGAAGTGAAAGACTTGCCATGTATGTGTGCGGCGGGTGCAAGAGTGTGTTGTTTGGTTCTCAGAGTCACCTTCACCTTCAACCTCCATGGCAGACGTTCGCGCCTTGCTCAAAGCGAAACGCCAAGAGGCGACCATCACACATCCTCTAGCTTCCTACAATCAATCTGGTCAACTTCGTTGCAAAGTCTGTGGCATCCTCATCAAACACGCATCAGCTTGGGAGGGCCACCTTGGCAGCAAGGCGCATCGTACAAAAGCTGTAGCTTGGCGAGAAGAAGAAAAGGCTCAAGCTGCTCGTCGGCTGCGGGATGAAGCAGAACAACAGGAGAGAAACACTCAAGGAAAACGCAAGGCGGAGGACGACAACGACGATGACGAGGAAGACATAATGGCAGAGTCGCGCAGCGATTTCAAAAAACTCAAACTTGATAGCACCGACACAGCTCAAGGCTTCCCATCCAACTTTTTTTCCAACGGTCAACATATCCCTTTACCTTCCACCTCTGACGACGAGGACGAGAATGAAAATGTGCCATCCATCACGACTACAGCTACGACCACACTTTCCGCTCTCGATCTGGAATACGAAAGATTTCAGCAAGAAGTCGTGATGGCTGAACCTGACCAGCGCGAAGCGTATAATCGGGCGACCATCTTCGCAGAGCCAAACCTAGCTCAGGAGACCTCAGGGTTTCCAAAGGAGGAAAGCGACGAGGTTCACGGTCCCGACCCTAAGCAAGAAGACGAATTGCGGCGACACAAAGAGCAAGAAGAAAAGGAATTGATCATGGATAGGATCTTAAATGAAGAGCGGGCTCAGGAGGACGCGGATATGAAGGTCATAATCATGAAAAGTCGTTTAGAAGTTTTGAAAAGAAGGAGAGAGGCGACCAAACTTGCGAAGACGACAGTTTAATCAACCATTTATTATGTTTCTACTTTTCGGTTACATTGGAATCATCCTGCAACGACTCATCTTCTTCACCTCGCAACCCCATCCATCGCAACCAATCGACGCCTTGTTTGTGAAGCATCATTAAGCCAAGCATGACAGGGAGGTACCAGAGACTGTGTTGGAAAACTACCCGGGCTTCCTTTTCCCCTTGACCTCTCCAGAACTTCCACGCTGCACGAACGCATATTAAATTGGGAATCAGCGTAGTAACGGCGAACGTCCAGGTCGTCAATCCCGAGAGAGGGATGAGAACGGAACATACGGGAACAAGGAGGACGGCGTGGCGAAGCGACACGAGTGCATTTTTGGGAGGTGAGAGGACGGAAAGCATTTGGTAACCAGCGTTCGCATACGAACTTCGAACGATGTAAGAAAGGGAGTTGAAATGAGGGAACTGCCAGCTGAAAAGGAGCATGGCAAAAGCAAATGGGGCAAGGGGATTGTCTATGGCGGACACGTCTATAGACGAAGGAGTGGTTGCAAGAATGGGAGGGAGGAATAAACCCAAGGATTGTGATGCAGGAAGAAGACTTCCACCACCTGCCGTCCAACCCATCACTGGAGGAATGGCCCCGACTACGGAGCCGACCCAAGTGTTCCAGATTGTCTTGCGCTTCATCCATGTGTAAACACCAGCATAAAGGACGATATTGGCAGCACCGAGGACGGCGGTGGCTGGATTGAGGAAGTTCCAAAGAATGATTGGCCCTGCAACCCCAGTGACGGTCGCGAACGCAGCCGCATGAGCTGGGGAAATGGCTTTGCGGACGAGTGGTCTCATTCGAGTGCGTGCCATTTGAGCGTCAAAAGGGATTTCCTGAAGCTGATTGAGGGCATTGGCTGAAGCTGAGCATAGCGCAGTGCCAGCAGCGGTTGCGAGAAGGATGGGGAGAGTTGTTGGGAGAGGGGAAAGAGCGACACCACCCATTGCGCTGAGGACTATCAAGGTCGTCAAACGAGATTTCGAAAGTTGGGCGTAGATTTTAAGGAGACGACGAGGAGTGAGTGATTCTGATTGACGAAAAATGGTGGAAACGGCGAGCGGACGATGAGGTTGGGTCAGCCATTGTTGATTGTGAAAAAAAAATGAAGGAAAATGTTGATTGTTGTTCGACGATGAGGAATGACGATGATAGCAATGAGTAAAAAAGGGTTGTCGCTGTTGACGACGACGAGCAAGGGTTAATAAAGTGGATGATTTGAACATGACGGTTGTTCGTGGTCGTCGTGGTCGTCGTGGTCGTCGTCTGACTCTGAGTTTAAATCGTTCCCTCTCTCACCTTTACCACCACCACCACAAAAACAACCGTTCTACATGCCTGGAACTCATCTCTTACCCCCAAATCTCCTCAAATTATTCGCTCCTCGTCCACCCCTCCCTTATATTCGTCCTGTAGATAAAGATGTAGACCGTGTCACAAAAAAAGACGTAGCTGGCGTCGCTCATATCCTCGCTCAACTAAAGGAGGCTAACACACAAACACTCATTTCCGCCGGCGCTACGGACGCCATGGAGGACGGCGAAGAACCTCTCCTCACCCATGCTGAAGAAATCAAGAGACAAATCAGGCGTGAAGAACGTCGAGCAAAACGAACGGAAGATTTCAAGGCTGCAAAAGATTCTTGTCTGGATCTTTTTTTTCCTCTTTTTTTCCATCTGTCGCTAACAGTCATCATCTAGATAAACCTGCTGACGACCCAGAAGCTGTCGGAGACCCATACAAAACATTGTTCATATCTCGGCTTGTGCGTTGAAGCTCCAACTATTCCCCCCAATCTCACATCCTGACTTTTTCACAGCACAAAACAGCGACCGAGAACGATCTCCGTCGAGAATTTGAAAGTTACGGCACCATTGAGCGTGTCAGAATAGTGCGTGACAAGAAAGGACGCAGTCGAGGCTATGCGTTTGTTGTTTATGAACGAGAGCGAGACATGAAAGGTTTTTCATTCCCTTCCATCTCACCCATTTCCAAACTCATTTTGTCCCATATAGCCGCCTATAAAGAGTCTGACGGCCTTCATATACTGGGGAAGCGGATACTAGTCGACGTTGAACGTGGTCGCACAGTTCGGGGTTGGAAACCTCGTAGACTGGGTGGCGGCTTAGGAGGCCGCCCAAAACGTCCAGAACCTGCTCCTGTTGCTGCCCCACCTATGCGTGGTGGTTTCCGCGGAGGCTTTTCGGGAGGCGGTGGTGGTGGGCGTGGGGGTTTCTCTGATCGTGGTGGAGGTTTCCGAGGTGGGCGGGGAGGCTTCAGAGGCGGCTTTGGCGGTGACCGTGGCGGCTTTGGGGGTGAACGAGGAGGTGGCGGTGGTTATGGAGGCGATCGTGGTGGTTATGGGGGTGACCGTGGCGGTGGTGGTGGTGGTGGTGGTGGTTATGGCGGAGGTGACCGTGGTGGTTTCAGTGATCGTGGTGGTGGCGGTTTTGGGGGTGACCGTGGTGGGTTCCGAGGGGGATTCGGCGGTGGCGATAACGGATACCGAGGTGGTGGTGGTGGTGGAGGGTTCAGAGGACGAGATGACAACACCGGCGGTGGTGGGGGCTACAGGTAAATCCCTCTGCAAACTTTTCTTAAATAAGAAACTCATCAGTGTTCAACAGGGGCGGCCGAGGTGGCGGCATTGGGTACAGCGGCAGTGGCTCTTTCAATGACTCACAGCCGAACGGGTATGGTCAACCGCCCCCGGTCGGGTTTGGTGGACCTTCCGCAATGCCACCTCATAATATCGGCGTAGGTCCTGGTGGGTATCGCAGCGATCTCAAAAGAGAAGGTCCTGGCGGGTTTGACGAGAGAGACTCTAAACGACCACGATATTAGACTGGGATCCAGGTCACAGGTTTCCTACCTACGTCGCCTTTCTTATCGACGCAAGGTGATTGTGTTTCGGCTTGGACGTTCCGGTTCGTGGTAGGGTTTTTGGTTTCTTTTCTTTTTGTCTCTTTACTTTCCTCCCTTTGTTTCGCTATCTATGTGCGTAAGTATTGCAGTCAGGTAATTCCACCAGCCGACAAAATCACGATAGGCAAGTATATGTGTTGACATTGACCCTGATGCTCCGTTCCACCAGGCCGAAATCACATCACACCAATAAAACCAATCAATTGGTGCGATGCGATCTTTTTTATCAAGACTGAACCTTTTTCCGCAAGCATAAAATCGCAACTTTTGCCCCATCACAAGGCACTGGAGTCACCTGCTGATGTTTACCCTTGTCGTTTCTCCACTGGCCCTAGGCAAGGTGGAGACGGCCACGAGAATCCTAGGCCCTGCAATCAACTAAGCAGCACGGGTTGATTGGCGGTCTTCCGCATCGCGGTGGTTGCGAGTCGGATGCACCCCGAGCTGGGATTAAATCTGATTCCCTTTTGATTCTCGGCTTCGAGGCGTGCACTGTCAGCGTTCTTTGTGTGATGCGATGTAGGGTTCAACGCAAATCTCTCATCACCCGATCGCGTTTTGAATCCGAAAAGGAAATGAGGAGGGTGTTCAGGGTTGTTGGTGGATATGAGACTGTTTTGATGTTTACAGGTTTTTGCAATGTTCATTCCCTTTTTCGCCTAGCAACGTCTCTCAAGTCTCAACTCCGCCTGCCCGGTCATCGATTTTAGTCCTCAATTTAACGAGAAACAATTCACTTTCTCCTTGGCCGTTTGGTCCGCCTTCCTGCTGCTACGGTCCATTTCATATGGGCATCTCTCATCTACCAAACACGGCGAAATCAGGACCGATTTCTTACAACCCGATTATCATGACGTAGGCCTAGGGTGCCTCGGGACGTGTGGAAAGGACCAGATTCGCCCTTTTTGGTCCTCGCCCTCGAGTGCCTATTCCGGTTCGAATTGCCAAGACAAGCAACCTGGACTTCAAGCAGAGCTCAAGCAACAATGCTGACCTTTATTCTAAGTCTTTCGCCACCATTCGCTCCTCAAACGTGTGGTCTTTCTTGGGCTATCCCGAAATATGAGTGCCCATAGTGCCGCAACAGGATGTCAACAGAATGGTTTCCTTGCCACCCAAAGTTCCCACTCATCGTTCCTAGATCTGATCGCCCGTCCTAGGGCGTGGTCCCACTGAAACCCTTGAGGACGGCGTATTCGTATCTAAGACCTCTAATCTGTCCCGTTTTTTTTTCACCATCAATTTCCTGGCTGGGCTCCTATTTCTTCGCCCTCTTGGTCCGGTCCACGTTTCTGTCCCTTTTCTTCCCTCTCATTTATCAACGCTTGCCCTCCCTAGCGCTTATCGTTCATATTTCGAAAACCCTGTCATTCTTCTCTTTGTTTTCGTTCCAATCTCGAATTTTGACCCTCACCACCCTTGCATTTCAGCCCTTTGTGGGTCGCGCACTTCCGTGAGTTTGCTCCACTATTTTCCTGCTGGGGTCACCTACTGAAGAAACATAGAAATATGTCGCAGAATGAACCTGCCTTCGAAGGACTCGGGAAACGAGCTTCACTGCGCTTGGACCCACACGCCTTTCACTCCGGCGACGTCGACTCGAGCCCTTCCCCGACCTCTGCCGTCAACCCTCTCTCCCCGACGACTCCTGGTATAAATCGACCTTCGTCTCGAGGCTCGGAATCACAAGATTTTGACGAAGAAAGAGATGCTTCAACGGGACCACAAAGATCGCGCTCGGGTTCCAGCAAATCTGACAAAGAGAAACGCAAGCGGTCTCGGGTGACCCCAGAACAGCTCGTCCACCTTGAACGTTTTTTCTCTGTTGACCGCAGCCCGACTGCTGCGCGAAGACGGGAGATTAGTGAGTTGTTAGGCATGCAAGAGCGCCAGACCCAGATATGGTTTCAGAATCGGTGAGACTTGTTTGTTCAACCTTTCCTTTCTTGTCGTTGACCTTCCACATACAGCCGGGCGAAGGCCAAATTACAAGATGGTAAACACAAAGGGCGTAGCGGCAGTGCTGAAACACCCCCCGACACCCCACCCGAGCTTTCCACAGGGTTTGAAGTGGATCTTCACAATTTGATTCACGAGGATGAACGTAGGTCTTCGGCTTGCTCTTTGTGGAGTTGAGTACCTGAAATTCGCCCCATCAGCCGTCACCATCATTCCTTGCACCGATCTTTCGGTGGGCACGTGGCGACGAATTGCGACGACTGTGGGCAAACACGATCTTGTGGCCTATGTCTGTGATGTCAAACGGTGCTTAACCTGGTTCATCCATTCGGGTGGATTTGGTTTCAAAATGGAAATTCCATTCGACACCATTGTGGACACCGAGTTCACCAACGCCGCACCTGGATCCGGCCTTGCCTCCTTCGTTCTTTCTCAACCACCCATTTTCTACCTGGAAAATTCATCCGCTGGGACAGAAGGGGGAGCTAATCGGCACTGGAAAAGATGTGCTGATTGGACGGAGGGACACCAAGCCACCCACGTCCTGAGGCACGATCTCATCGGTTCTGCTGTTCAACTCGCCCATGTTCTCCGAAACTTACAAGCCAACACGGGTGGATCCGACATCCCGCTTCGCTCTCCAGCGTACCGTGGGCCGACAAGTCCTATGGAGCTACCAGCACCACCAATGGCCGGATTATCTGGTCCTGGACCTCAACACACCAACGGGGCAGAACCCCGACGCCGCTCCCACCCCGCAGGCATGGCCTCTTCCCCCACGCTAGCGTATGGGAACGACCAAAGTCATAACAACTTTTCCCCGTCCTCGTATTCCACAGTGTCAGGTCGAGGTACTCCAGCGTCGACCAATTTCGGTGGCCCATTGTTTCCTGATTTTCCCCCCGAACAAACACAACAGCCGATACCTTCCTACTCCACCGTGCCCATATCGCATGGACTATCCCGACCCTTTCCGGCACAACCAGTCCCTCGAACGTTCTATAATGACGTCCCAAGGTTGATGCAGACCTATCATCCTGACAACGGCATACCCCAAGGAGGATATGAGAACCCGACGCCGTCTCCTCCCATCTTGACTACACCCTACCACCCACCCGACCTCAACATATCAACCAACGAGAATGCAAATCTGATGAACCAGCCTCTTGCCACTGGAATGCCTGCAATTTTGTATGACCGAGTTGATGGTCATGGACGGCGGGAGCGCTAAAGCGTATGACCTGAACCTGAGCCTCTTTTTTAACTTAATCTCACTCTAATTTGCGTATTGAAGCCAGCAACGAGCGAATTGATTGCTCCCAACATATCATATCCCCACACGTAGCTAAATGTGTTTTGCAGTGAGTGGGCACAAGGTGCTTGTTGGACCACTCTTTTCTCTATTTTCCGAGACTACTTTTCTGCCTCTAATAGCCAGTATCAATATTTGTATGATAATTTCCTGGAGAAGGCGACGCAAGCGCCCTCTCTAAATTGGCGACTGTTGGGCGTCCATGCGCTCCTCCCGCAGACGTGTTGTGTATGTCCGGCTCACAATGTTAACTGTGTATCCCAAAAATCAGATACGCGCCGTATAGACAGAGCAGGAAACTTACACGCCTCAAGGTACCGTTCCAGGCATCTGGAAAGGCATGTCTAGACATGAAGGAAATATTTGTAGTATGCGACAAAATGAAGTCAACAGTGGCGACGGACCTGTTCGGAACTGGACAAGGATGAACCGGGTTTTGTGATGCATTTTGTGAAGCACTTTTCATTGGCTTTCTGCGAGCAGATCCTGGTCATTGATGAAAAGGAAGTAGAAACCGGATAGCTACATTCATGAGCTCTTGAGCGTTAGCCAGTGCAATTTCGTTCCGAACGGAGTTCATGACGGCCTCTTTGCGAGCAGCTGCATCTTGTATTAATGTGAGTATCTAGGAGCGTGTCGTAGCCAGATATTGGCCCGTACCAGAAGAGTTTTGTGGTGTGAAGGAGGATTTCAAGAAGTCGGACATGGTTGTTTGAATGGGAACCGTGATGGTGAAGAAATGAAAAATAAAACAGGCTCAGGCTGCCGTAACATTTATACCACCACCACCACCACCACGGTGCACGCACTCATCTTATCAGTTTGATAAACTTCAATGGGTGCTGGTGGATCTAAAACTGGTCAAGACAACTCGACACACAATTCTGATGCTCCCGATTACTATTCAGTTCTAGAAGTTGAGGAGAATGCAACCGCAGATGAGATCAAGGTAACTTTTTCTTCGTAGCTTCTTGCTTAGCCCCTCGTTCTGAGGATCTACACCCACAGAGATCCTTTCGCCGTCTTGCTCTCATTCACCACCCAGATAAAAACCCAGACGACGTGGATGGCGCAAATCTTCGTTTTTCTGCAATACAACAAGCTTATGAGGTCAGCAAATGAGTATCATATACGCAGATCGCCCAATGCAACCCCGACCCCCAGGTTCTAAGCGACGAGCAGGCGCGTCAAACCCCTTTTAGGTATCGCCTTTCAGTGCTTAGTGACTCATAGGAACGCGCATGGTACGACTCCCACAAAGCATCCCTCGCTCCAGAGCCAGACGCAGACACTATATTCGAAGACGTCAAGAAGGGGGGCCCCGCCTCTCGCGCTCGTGATAGAGGCCTCACCGTACGCCACCTCGCGCGTTTCTTTGATCCGTCTATTTGGTCTGGATACCACGAGAAAGAAGATGTGGGCTTCAATTTCATTTATTGCCTTCAATGACATGACAGACTGACACCATTTGTAGGGATTCTTTAGCATATTCACCAATCTTTTCGCTCGTCTCAGTGAAGAAGAGCGGATGTACTCTGAGGTTCACTTCCCTCCCTTCGGAGATTCGACGACTCCTTGGACTCTGCCCCGCACAGGCCGGGACAATTTCACGGCAAAAGAGTTCTACTCAGCATGGATGAACTTCTCTACTTTGAAGGATTTTTCTTGGACGGATCCATGGAATGTACAAGAAGCGCCAGATAGGCGTGTGCGAAGGTGACCTGATTTTGCGATGTATCCGGCCCCAAGCTCGCATACTGAAATACCGACAATCAGGTTGATGGAGAAAGATAACAAGAAAGCGAGGGACGACGCGAGAAAGGAATTTAATGACACGGTCCGGGTGTGTATAATGTGGCCCCATAATTCCAGATCCCTGATTCGACTCCCTCTCAGTCTTTAGCTACCTTCATCCGGAAGCGCGACCCCAGGTATAAAGCGTATATCGCATCGCAAGCCGCATCTCCTCCGCCCAATCAAACGACTAGCGCTCAAAAACGACGAACAGAACCGACAAACGTATACGTTGAACAAGATTGGCAAAAGATTGACACCACGTACCTCCAAGCCGACCTAGAGTGGGCGATTGCGGAAGGTGGCGAGTCGGAAGAATGGGAGTGTGTCGCATGTCGAAAGACATTTCGTAGCGAAGCTGCATGGAATAGTCATGAGAGGAGCAAAAAACACATGAAGGAAGTCGAAAGGTTAGCGAAAGAGATGCAAGGAGAACACGAGGAGCTTGGGCTTTCTGAGGATCTCCACCCTCTTGAAGAATTCCCAGACAGCAACAGTGATCAACCTCCCAGCACATCCCCCTCCCCCCGACTGTCACGTTCTCCTTCGGATCAAGATGTAGCAGTTCCGTTCCACCAAACGTCCATGCCACCCAGAGAATCTGTGGCCGTTGCGTCAGAAACCCAAACATCACATGGACAACCACTCCAACCTGATCTTGGGACCTCGGAGATACAGAATACAGACAAAGGAGACATACAAGACGCTTCTCCTCGCCACCCCGAACCTGACGACGACCCCTCCGACAAGCCCGCGTCAAAACGCGAAAAACGCCGAGCCCGCGAATTGCAGAAACAAGCAACGTCAAACTTGGTATGATGAACAGTACCTTTTTCTCTCGCCTTTGACTTAATCGAAAGTGCCACAGATCCGTTGCAATATTTGTGATGAATCATTTGACAGTAAAACTAAACTCTTCAAGCACGTCAAGCAAGAGAACCACGCCCAAGCCATGGCCGAACCGAAGTCAAGCGAAGCAAAGACACCCAGAAACAAAAAGAAGGTGGCACGGAAAAACGGGCCATGATGGCTGGATACTCGATAGCTTACAAGACCCCTCCGTCTACTTGGGACTTTGCCTGAAGTAAATTTTGGATAGATTACCCCAAGACCACTCGAAACGACAAAAGATCCAAGAAGCTCGTCGCTATCGATGGGTTATCAAAGACTTCCCGCCTTGATCAACCCATTAAATGGGAAATGTCGTCGGGTGGATATTTAGTTTGCGAAAATGTGAGCAAGCTAGTACATTAGATGGTTGGAGTCAAAATGGGGATCAAAACTGTTAGTTTAGTTCCACTTACCGCTTCAAGCTTTGAATATACTTCCGACTGACTTCATCATTGAGAACGTGCGCGACTTGATCAGCGGATATCTTCTCTCGTGCTGAACGTTCGTGGATTCTGTGTGTTTGTGCATCAGCTAGTGGGAGCGGGAATACTGGACCGGAGAGTTTGCGAACCCAACCATGGTGACACCAATTGGCCACGGCGCATTTCCAATTGAGAGACGCAAGTACGAATCGTTGGCGCGTTGGTATTCTCTTTTTTGCATGTAATGTACAATCTCAGCCATTCTGGCGAGAACATCCGCTGGAAGTGACTTGAAATTCGTGCAGTCAGAATCAATGATGTCCAAATGGGCTAGAGGAGGGCCTACCCGTGATCGCAGGGCCTTGAACAGAGGCTTCAAGTACTCTGCTGACTGAACTTGAGTCGCAGCAGCTCTTTTCCCTTGCGTAGTTTGCTTGACACCATCTTGATATTGCTCAAGTCAGGAAAATGAGAGAGAGGAGCCAGTCACGACTCACCAGGCCGTTCGTCCATCGCTTCTCCCCACTCCTTCAAAGTACGCTTGAGCGCATAGTAAATCAGGGGGTAGAGTTTGTCGGGGTCCGACTTGATTAACCCCAGATCGAGCACAGTACCAGCACCATAATCAGTGTCTTCCTTCTTCTTGCCCTTTCCATTCCTATTTTTCAACTCCCGTTCAACACTTTCGACATCTTCGAGAGCCTTTTTGAAGTCATTTTGGCCTCCCTGTCGGTCGTGACCTTTTTCTTCAATGAGCTCGAGAGCACGAAGACGAAGCCTTCGATCTTTGTCCGTTTCCGCGAAGAGACGGATGGGTTGTCCCTTGGAGCGTAGACGCCTTATTGTTTCTTCGTTGGATATATTAAACAAAGATTCCGGCTTGGGAGACTCGGTCTCCCTTGATTCGTTGAGAGGGTGAGGGGAATTATTGGAAGAGCGTGAGGGTGTCTATTCTCCAGCTTCACGTCAGGACAGAGACACAGATAGTTGAGAGTGAAACTCACTTTCAGCAATGCAGCAGCAGCACTAGCCTCAGCTTTCTGGGCGCTGGCTGCAGCCACCAGGGCTCGCTCTGCTGCTTCCTTTTCTTCTCGAAGACGGTCAATTTCGCCTTTGCGCATGTATTTTTTTGGACGAGAAGAATCTGTTGATACATCTTCAAGTACTTTTCGTTTCTCCGCGATTTGAGCCTTGAGAGCGTCCATTGATAGTATAGGCTGGAGGTGGCTAGACTCAGAGGTGGCTACAGTGTCCAGGCTAAGTTCAATGACATAATACAAGTCACATGTGACACTAGCAACTCTCCGCCACCACCCGAACCGACCTTTTCACTTCCAAGCTTTCACATCCAACAATGTCCGAAGCCTCTGCTGATCTCTCAAGGTTCCTTTTTTCTTCTAAAAATTCAAGATTTAATGATATACTCACATGCCACACAGCAAATACGTCCTCCAAACCGTTGGATTTGACGGTCAGCCGTTCTGTTTGTGAAGACCAAGGTCGTGAAAGCTCACCTCGGCCCTTCTCCCGACAGCTCGATTCCCGAACACAAACCAGACTAGAAACTGGTTAGTGACCAACCAATCAAGAGGGCTGCCCTATTTCTTACCCCTTGAGACAGTTTCCAAAACTATACAGATTACTTTAAATGTATCGCTGCTAAAGGTGATGACTTTGCACCGTGCAAACAATTCCAAAAGGCCTACAACTCGCTCTGTCCAAGTGCGTCACCATTTATCTTGTTCCCTGAGCGCCAGTTGATATCCCCCGACTTCCACTATTCAGACGAATGGGTTAGTCCTCTTCGGCTGTCCTCTCGTGTCTCTCCTCACTGATGTTCTATTCTTGCTTAGATATCCAAATTCGACGAGCAACGAGAGAGCGGAACATTCCCTGCATCCTTGGAGCCGTAGAGTACTGAAATACTTTGATATTTTGAGCCCAACATTTTCCTGTCACGTGTAGAGCAATACAACGCGTTCATCGTTCATTACTTGACTGCTACCCTTGCGCTCTCGACCACACCAATGGATTATTATTCTATTGAACCACAACATCCAGACAACCTCACAATACGGTCTCTCCAACCATTCAACGCTGAACCACCTGCTTCCACTCTCGTAGAGTTCAGCATCACACCTCCAGACCTCGTTTACCGCAGAAACCATGGTCCGATCCGAGAGTTTGACGAGCAATCATATTCCCTCAACATCATAACGACTTCAAATAAATCAGCAAGATATTCCCTGACAGAATTGAAGGAATTGTTCCCAGTGCACACGGTGGTTGCAGCCTTGCAGGTGAATCACCCTTCCGGTCTTTAGACATGACACCCACCGACAAACCAACTTTTCATATTGTAGTGCGCTGGAAATCGCCGTCAAGAAATGGGGGCTATAAAGCCTGTGCAAGGCGTCGCCTGGGCAGACGGGGTCATTGCAAACTGTAAATGGACCGGCATTCGTCTCCGTGATGTGTTTCTGCATCATGGCATTTCTGATGCTGGCCTGCCTTTGCATGCCTGCTTCGAATCCTACGCAACGCTTTGTCAAGACGACGATTACTATGGTGCTTCCATCCCAATCAACCAGGCAATGAACTTGGACGGGGATGTCATCCTCGCGTTCGAGGTGAGTTATCCACCTGACAATCTATTGCAATTGCCAGCCAGATAACACTGCTTTCAAAGATGAACGACGAACCCCTCAGTGCCGACCACGGAGGTCCACTCCGCGTCGTTGTTCCCGGTTACCTCGGCGCCCGTTGGGTGAAGTGGGTGGATACGATTGTTATCTCGGATAAGGAGTCCCAGAATTTTTACCAACAGCGAGATTATAAAGTTTTACCACCACATGTGAGAGTTTTAGCTTCGCCTTTCCCCCTGCGAATGTGTTTTTCTCATATTGGGTACGCAGGTCGAATCCAAAGATGCAGCAGCAGCTCTATGGGCAAAATATCCCTCCATGACATCACTTCCACTCAACTCCGTAGTTGCCTACGTCTCACGAACCTCTGATACAACCATATTCATAAAAGGGTATGCAGTTCCCGGTCCCGGTGCGCAGATATCATCCGTAGATATCACGCTCGACGACGGCAAAACCTGGCACCCCGCCCAGATAACCTACCAGGAAGGCAGGTGGAGCTGGACATTGTGGGAAATTGAATTGGAGAGCACTACACAGTCTGGGATCGTGTATTCGCGATCCAGGGCAACCAACGGCGATGTCCAAAGCCGAGTAGGAACCTGGAACCTCAGAGGAGTTGCCTTCAATGGTTGGGGTGTTTGTCACTGGTAGTCTGTCATGTCTCTTTCTCAGTGTACACTGTAATTTTTGTGTTTTGTCTGTTCCCGAGAATAGTCCCAATTAGGTACTGACACATCAATCAATCGACAATTCTCCCTTGGTTCTACTTTATCATTGACGTCCCTCTCGACAGTCGCTCCATTCCCCAATATCTTCCTATCATCCATCATGGTTCTCGGACGACTCGTTCATTATGCTGTCGATGCCGTCCTTCTCTCCACAGTTGTCGCCGGCGTCCGCCGAACCAGCGGCTTTGCGTGAGTTTCAGTTTGTCGGCACTCTCAAAGTTAGCGATTGAAGTTCCAAGTGTAGTCCCAATGCAGGTGCCATTCCAGATCCCACCATGCGCTCAGTAGCAGAAGGTTTCCTCGGTGTCGGAGAAACCGTGTTTGAGATCATTCAAGCATCCGCTGTCAACAGTGGATATTTCAAGCGGGACAGCAAGAAATAAATTGACATCGATCTCTTAGACCTGTAATGTCCAGCAACTTTGAGCGTAAATTAATCATGCTCACCCTCGATGACTTATAGGTAGTACAGCACTGCTTTGCAGGCAATTACGCTTCGGGCGGCGATACAAGAACCCCACCTTCGAGGACGTACACTATTGTTTTCTTTAGCTACTATACCCTCGAATGCCTATTTAAGGTTGTCTCCTGGCGGCAAATGACAATCCCAACTCAAACTCCTTGTTAAGGGCTTACAAAGAGAGACTGTTTTGCGTGAATGTTCGACATACGACGCGATGTCACGCGCGCCTTGCAAGCCTTCGAACCATGCGGCTGGTCTTGGCTTTTCTAGCTCATGTCACCGACACGAAGTCCAAGCACATGGTGAATTATCCGACTGGCTGCCTTTCGCAATTATTTTTGGAAGAGTTGTCGTCAGTCCGTAACTCGTGGCCCTGAGATCCTTCTTTCCTTGTTTTTTATCCTTATTTTTTGTCTAGTGCACGAGGTCATTACACACCTTCACAAGATAAGCGTGCAGCTGAACTGACATCGACCCTTGTTGTAAACTCACTTTCCCTTGGTACCAGCAATCTACCAGATGACTGTTATCGCCTGAGGCCATGTGTGTATCTCCTGTAGCCTGTAGGAAGCTGCGAGCTGGTCAAAGACACCCTTTCTAGGCTTTCTCAGTATCGATGACCTACTCCCGTCGGTTGCAGCGTCCTCTTGGGTGGTGCTTGTTTTCCCGACTTGTAAAACCTCTCGTGACCTTGGGCTTTATCGCTCGACTCTCAACTCTGGACTGACGCATTGCTCTGTGATTGATTGTTCGCATGAAGAATACCCGTGATTTGACTTCCGTGTGGTCAAACTTGCAAACCCTTCGTTTCGGCATGCTCACCCAAAGACGACCAAAAGGTCTTAGGCGCCTATAAGACGGTTCCTTTGACTCTCAGATGCTGGAAGAACCCCAATTCGCCTGAACACTGGTTTCCCTTGCAAATCGGAATGTCATTGGCCGTTGCACTAGCTACCATTGCATTAGGATTTACGATCCATGGAGGGTGGGCGTATAGCAGCTCTCGCTCGGACAACGTAAGTGATGGACCTAGCAAACGGCCCACACTGATTGATCCTTTCTGACTCGACAGCTCGTGGTGTAGTCTTTGATCTTTCAATATGGTACGACCTGTTCACTGACCTCACCCAGCTATTACGGGCAAAACTCTTATGGGGCCACCCATTCCGATTCTGGGAACTGGCAGAAACGACTTTCATCCTATTGTCAGGTGAGTGACTTCATTCACCTTTTCATCCCGACCACAATTGTTCATAGTAAAACTCATACAGGACGATGTCATCAATGCCTTCCCACTAGCCTTCCTCAACGTGTATTTCAGCACCGGGGGCCTTCCTGAAATAAACATGGCAAACGTTGGGTTATCGTCGACTATCCCACATTCAAGGTTACTAATTTGCGGCAGACCTGCAACGCCAATGACAACGCCCCATTTCCCGGAAGCAGCCTCCCGAACTGTGCATTCCTCGCAAGTGACATCAAGGCCTGCCAAGCACGGGGGAAAATTATCACTCTGAGTTTAGGTGGTGCTACTGGCGCTGCGAGCTTTACTTCTGACTCTCAAGCGCAAAGTTTTGCTGACACCGTCTGGAATCTTTTCCTGGGAGGGTCTAGCTCGACTCGGCCGTTTGGGGACGCTGTTTTGGACGGGTACGCCGATCCACCGTCTTTGAACCCACTGTTTCATCTTAGCTTTCATCCGAGGATTGATCTTGATATCGAAGGCGGAGGTAGTTCTGGTTATGCAGCTTTTATCAATCGCATTCGTTCCCACACCGACAACGCTGGAAAAACGTATGTGCTGAGGCATCATCCTCGTGATATCCTGACCCCGACACCACCCCCCAGGTACTATGTCACTGCAGCCCCTCAGTGCCCATACCCTGACGTGTATATGACCGCTGTCCTTGATGCTGTGGCATTTGATGCGGTATACGTGCAGGTCCGTCAGTGACATTATTTCAGTTCGAGATCGGTCTCTGACCTCTTCTTTCGTAGTGTAAGTTTCCGCACATCAGGATTGTGCACTCTGGTGACTGACTTTTGGGCGGACAGTCTACAATAATTGGTGTGGGTATGTAAGCGAAAACGACCTCATAACGCTCTGTTCACCTGCCTCAGACTCACGAGCTTCAATAATCCAAACGTGAGATTTTTCCGTGTTGCCGACGTCTTATCTTGCTAACGGTGTTTGCAGGCCTGGAACTTCGGGGCGTGGTTGGTGACCTGTATCCCTTTTCTGTTCTGGATGGTCTAATTCCGTCGCAGGGACAACTGGGCGAAAACAGTGTCTAGAAATCGCAACGTGAAGATTTTTATTGGTGCACCCGCGGCGCCCTCTGCCGCCGGGTCGGGCTACGTTGATGCGACCACGTTGGGCAACATTGCTAGACAGACCCGCTCACAGTATTCGTCTTTCGGCGGGATCATGTTGTGGGATGCTTCGCAGGCATACGGCAAGTCACTTTCGCGCACTTTCATCCCCATGTTGAACCAAATACGATTCCCCAGGAAACAACCGTTTCGATGTCGCGATCAAGAACGCGATGACAGGCGGTGGCATAATTATCAATACAACAACTACAACGATTACCACCACCACAAGGACGACGACGACAACAACAACACCTATCATCACACCAACAGTGAAGCCTGGTAATTGTGCAGGCATCGCTGCATGGGCAAACAACGTCACAGTGAGCTCTGTCGAGTCTTTTGTGATCGCAACCTCACTAAGGGTGGCAACAGTATCTCAAGGACTCGCAAGTCACATACAAGTCAGTCAAAGCATTGTCTCCAACGTTTTCGTTTTTTCTTACTTCGCACATTTTTAGTGGGTTTTTGTATACGGCTCAATGGTGGTCATATGGAGGTAATTGTCAATTGTTTTATGGGGTAAGAATTTTGCATACTTACCGAGCGTCACTGTATAGACACACCAGGCGGTAAGCTTTTGGATATTTTGTTCGATTTGAATCCAGCTTATTTTTCCTCTTGCCCAGGTGTAGCTGGTGTATGGGTGATCGGTGGGTCGTGTTCATCCCTGTATTCAACGACGACTGCGACGGTGAAGAAATTATGAACGAATTGTATGAATGTTCTTGAGATTGAATGTATTGTAGTCCAACATAAAAGTGGTTGTTGACATCGGCTGTGGGAGTGACTGAAGCCTTGACCGTTGTCACCGCGCCACACATGCAAACCTCATGCGCTTTTAATATCACTCTTTCAACACTTTCGGGCAGCTGCTCGTCTTCCTGAATTCATTATGCAGTCCTCCTCCTCGTCCACACCGGGTCCAGTTGTTGAACAACGCTCAGTACCAATCTCACGTCCAAAGGCTGCAAGCGTCGGCAATGGTGCGAAATTTGAATCATGGCAGAACCGCGCCAGCACTGAAGGACGCGCTTTTTTTGCAGGACAAAACGTGTTAACCCGCTTGCATGGTCTATTTCCTCCTTCTCCTCTCCCCTCCTCTCCAATGATGCCCAAGGCGACCCCTCGCAGTGCTCGCCAGTCACCCATCTCGCCTGCCAAAAAAGCTAGTACATCAGCTCAACCCAAGTTTCTCAAGATCAGGCTGCTGACATGGAACATGCATGATTCTGTCCCGAAGGTACGCCCTTCACATGTTGGACTCTTTCTGGTGTTCATAGGTTATTGTAGGGAGATCTTCAAGAATTGTTTGGCAAAGTGCCGCCATACACCCCCTCCAATGTGACTGCGACGGGTTCAGCCAACCAATTTCCTGTTTTCCCAAACGACAACATCCACCCATATCACCTCATTGTCGTGTATGCGCTTAATCTCTGGCAGAGCTTTTTCCTTCGCTAATTTTGCTTGGCAGTGCAGGGCAAGAATGTCCTTCTTCTTCTGGTACAAGTGTCCACCACCCGTCGGTTGTTCAGCGTCCTCATCTCTGTTGCTTATAGGTATACCTATGGGGCTTGGTGCTGGGTTCAAGCTTCAAGTTCTAGACAAGGACAAGGACAAGTCTCGAGAAAAGCTCATAGAACGCTCCCGTTCTCAGAAGTACAAAGACAAGGATGAAAGTGATGATAACGAAGATTCATATCCTGAAAACCTCTCTGGGTGGACGTCAATGGTGGAGGATTGGTTGTGTTACAACAACGTTGCTGGTCAACGAAACACGTTGCCTTCGACCTTGGTGGTTGGGTCTCCCCGTCCATTGCTAGCTCGCTATCCTTCCAAGGACGCTCGTAGAGGCCCATATCAACTGCTGGTGAAGGAAAGGTTGATGGGAATTTACCTTGCCATCTACGTTCATCGAGAGGTCAAACCCTTCGTACGCGGTAACGTGCTTTCTGTTGGTTCATTTGAGCTATATTCGCTGATTGCCTTCTAGGTTCATCCAAATCCGCCGTCACTGCGGGGCTCATTGGCGGGAGGCTCGGGAACAAGGGAGGTGTTGGGATCAGTCTGAATGTTGATGGCACTACCCTACTTTTTCTGAATGCCCACCTCGCCGGTTTGAATATTTTCTTTCTCCCAAATCCTTGCAACTTACACTCTATCCAAGCTCACGAAGGGAAGGTGAAACACAGACTTGCGAACTTGGGTAAAATCAAGGTCCTTATCTGCCACCATAAACTGGCCACGTACTGACATTCCACGAAACCTACAGGGAGAGCTGGTGGTTGATGACTTTTTGCAAGCCGACGATCCCCGCGTGATGTCGGAAGGTATGTTAATCTGTCGACACGGGGGCACAGCAAAGCAACTCAATTGTTATATCTTAGATCTGACAGACAAATTCGACTTCACCTTTCTTTGTGGCGACCTCAACTTCAGGCTGGATATATCAAGGCTTCACGCTGATTGGCTTATTTCCCGCAAAGGTGCGGCCATCTTCTTCATCGTACCTGATCTTCCGCTTATCGGGTGCTGTAGAATACGCCCAAGCATTGGCCTTTGATCAACTTCGCAACATAATGAAAACTGGTCAAGCGTTTGTTGGGTTCCACGAGGCTCCTATAGATTTCCCGCCAACCTTCAAGTATGATGTGTTAAGGACTTTGAAACGAGCGAAGCATGGTGGCTCAAAGCATGGGCGACTCGGCCGCAACGATGGACAACCTGACAAACTTACGGAGAGGGAAGAGCGGGAGCTTGAGGCGCTTGAGGCTCAACAGGAAGATGAGGACGGAGAAGGAGCGTCCATGGCATCCTCTGTGTGGACTTCAGCCCATTCCCGAGCAGATACCGACGGTGAGGTTGACGACAATGTGAGGCTCAACGCGTCGCCCAAATCCCCGTCAAGAAGTCCAACAGGGAACGCTCATGGCCTATATCAAGCGGCGCACCGTGCGAAGGAGCGTTGGTTGTCCCTGCTCTCCCTGAATTCTGCATCTAGAAAAGCGGGCCAGAAGACGCCTCCGACCCCTGAACGGCAGAGAGCGGATCGGTTGTCGGTCAAGTCAGCGGAAGCGTTGACCACCAAGCCCCTCCTCAACATGTCCGGCCGAGCAGCATCTCTTGATGCGGTCAACCCAACATCAAGCACTCTCCGTGCACCCGTCATTGAGGGCGCCAGCGACGACGAAGATGAAGGAGATGACAAGGGGGTGTATGACTCATCGAACAAGAAGAGAGTTCCGAGTTGGTGAGTTTTTGTGTCTTGCTCTGATTGCATGTCCTGACGCGAAAACAGGTGCGACCGTATTCTTTGGAAATCAACGGTTTTTCCTGCAGTTGAAACCGTAGCTGGTGATTTGACAAAACCTCGCAATCGAGTGGGTCAGTTCTTTAGCAACGCCTTCCGGCCACTCTCGATGCGCACGCGGCGTGAATCTTGGACCTCTGAAACCTCGCCAAAAGGGGTGGCATTTTCCGAAGGTCCTCTCACTGAATCCCCGCGCTCTGCTCCCTTATCGAAAAACGCGGAACCCCCATCACCCGACCAGTTATACCTTACGAAAAGCCACGAGGGCCAAATCTCCAGTGACTCACCGCTTCGCCGCTCTCGAACAACTGCCACCCCAGCGCCAGCTGGGAAGAAGCCAACACGCACCCAAAGGCGCGCTTGGACTACTGGACTCGGGACTCCTTCAAGGACCGAAACCACCGAAACTTTTCACGTTCTTTCACCCATGCGATGGCGATTCCTTCCTTCGTTTTTAGCCAACCACAACCCTCCTTCAATACCCGTTCTAAGCCCTATCGAGACCATCCCTACTACCCCCCGCAGAGGTGATGCAATCTGCACGTCCTACCGATCTCTAGACGATCACAGTATGCGCAAGTTGGAAGGACGTAGCGATCACCGCCCTGTCATTGGTTCTTTTGCTATTTATGTCTGATACCACCTCTATCTAATCGTTCGGGCAATAGCTATCTGTACACACGTCTTGTTAATTCATTTTGGACAATACAATTTCTTAGAGGAGATGGCCTGGCTTTTGAAGTCGAGGGTCTGTGAGCTCTGAACGTCGCTGCTGACTAAGCACCCAACTCCTTTCCTCAACCTTCGTCATGCAGGGATTCAACAAGTTCATTCATTCGCACCGACTGTATGAACCGTTACTGATGGCTTTCTATTAGATACTATCCGCCGGACTACGATCCATCACATGGAAGCCTTAACAGCTATCGAGGTGTGAGGTCTCCAACAAGTCCTAATCTGTCGATGTTAAATGTGGCGCGTCTCCAGGCAAGCATGCCTTGGGTGACAGAGCTCGCAAGCTCGACCAGGGCATACTAATCACTAGGTTTGAGCTACCATTCAACATATGGTGGTAAGTGCCGCCCGTTGCAAAATGTATGGAAGGCTGTGAATGACTAGATCCCCCAGCGGCACTTGCAACAATCATATTGGTATGGGGGTTCGGTATAACGCCGAGAAGAAGAAGATCGGAGCCTACTATAGCACTCCAATATTCTCTTTCCGTTGCAAATGCCACCTCTGTGACGGCTGGTTCGAGATACAAACTGACCCAAAGGTCAAGGAATTTCGCTCCCCTTGCTTTCGCCTTGACTCAACACCTCCCGTTCACCTCGTGTATAACCATATAGAACACACGCTACGTGGTCACATCTGGTGCACGACAGAAAGATGAAGATTGGAACCCAGAGGAAAACGGAGGCTATGCTGTTCATGGTATCACAATTTTCCTTGCCCTGTTTGATAAGACTACTTAGACCCTTTATCAGACTCTGAAAAGAAGGATCAACCCATTGATCCTCTTGCTGCTCTCGAGAAGACCGCTGATGCGCAGGCCAATCTCGAAAAGGTTCAAAAACCACGCATCGAGTCCCTACAATCCGCGTCAGAACACTACAACTCCGACCCATACTCCCTCTCGCTCAAGATACGCAAAAAGTTTCGTGAAGAGAAGAAAATCGAGAAGTTGCTCTCCTCAGCTGATGACGAATTGAAAGACCGTTATGGACTCTCTCAGGACCTTTCGCTCATCCGGGACGACGAATCCTCCCGAAAGGCGGCCAAAGACGAATGGGAAAAGGCTCAACGGGATTTTGCCCGTCGGGAGAGCGCAAAACGTCGAAGACTGGCTGCTGAAGTGGTTTCAATACCCAGCCGTCCATCTCGCCAACGTGGGCCTTCAACTTCACACCCGTCAACCTCCAAAGACTCCCCCAAAGATGCGGTGAGCCGACTGCGGGCACGTGTTTTGGAGAACACTGCTCGTCGAGCCGACGTTTTCGGACCTATGCACTCATCCTCAGTCGGCCGTTCGATGAATAAATGAGGCGGGTGGTTCAGTGGACGCGTTCAAGCCAATAACTTAGCATTTGTAGTCATTAGTTAGTTTACTTTATTTGTAGTTTTCGCAAAAACTTTCATAAGCCTCCCTTGTCCAAGAAACCCGACCGGAAGACTGCAAGAAACCGATAGCGATACGTAAAACAACAATAGTAGGAATACAGAGAGCACAGAAAGAGATAATCAAAGACACGTCAAGGCAAGGGGATAAAGCCTAACAGAACAGATGATAGAGAAGCGATATGTAGAAAAGCAGATAGAACGGTAAAATAAGATAAACAAGACAGATTGCGACGTCGAGGAGAGGGAGAATCAACCCAGATGAGAGCGTGAGCGTTCACCACGTCAAATCAAATCATTCTTGGTGATGTGGTAAACGGTGGTGAAGGTGGTGAGGGGATGGGACGGCGGCGTTCTGGGTCAAGAGACAAGTTGCTATGAAGCGAATAATAGCCAAGACTGGTCTGGTGTCGTGATAGAGGGCTGATCCATGCCTGGAATTGAGTTATCCCACCTGAAATCTCCTGACTGGAAATATGTTGATTCTCCTCCGTCGATTTCCTTCCATGCCCCCAACCGTAGTGTATCCGGATATTCCTCCATTTTCAAACTTGACGAAACTGATGAGTGATGTGAATGATGATGTGCGCCGTCCGTTTCTGACCCAGACTCCGGGCTGGGATTCGTCGAGGACGATGACACCAAGTCTGGCGTCGGCGCTTTAGAACCGGTATCGTCCTCCTCGTGTGCGGCAAAGGAGGAAAAGTCAAAGAACTCTATAAATTCGTCCGCAGGGGCCTCTCCTTTGATTGTCGGCTCGCCTCCCATGTCGAGGGATGATGACATGCCGCCCCCACCAACGTCTGCACCCTCTGGCACGGTGCCGTACCCTTTGAGAATCATTTGAAGGGTTTCAGAAAGATCTGTAGCCTCTTGTCCTTCCCCAACGGATGCCAGTTTGATCAATTCCGTCATTTGCTCTAAAAAGGCGCTCGCGTCTTCTTCCGTGTTGATATTTTCTGCAGCCTCTGCCCTTGCCTTCAAAGCTTCGTTCGGTGGTCCCTCCCATTCCGTCTTGGGTCGCTTCGGCGGGGATGGTTCGTTCGACGGCCCAGGACTTGCACCACCCGTCGTGGAGTTGGTGGCACCTCCGGGGGTCTCCTCTTCCCTTTGTCGCTTGATCGTGGGGGCGCTGACATTTTGTGGGGGGTGAACATCTGCGACTGGCGTGGTAGTGGATTTGATGGATACCCTGCGCTTGGGGGGTTGTTTCGGCTTGGGAGGGATTTTAGTCTTTGGTGACTTGGGAGCTTGAGGCGAAGAGGCGACATTTGTAGGCGTCTGCGCACTGGGACCAGGGGTTGATACTGAGGGTGGCGGAGTGGGTGTTGTCACTGCCCCCGAACCTGGCACCTGAGGCTTTCTCCGCTGGGGAGGCTGTTGGAGCGGTACGGTTGGACGAGTCGCAAGATGGTTCTGCAACTGCATTTGAGGCATTTGTTGTTGAAGCGGTTGCAGATGCTGCTGCTGCTGCTGTGGTTGTTGCGGTTGGGAGGGAATGAGTTTTGGCGACTGGTGAGGAAGGGGGCGATTTTGCAGCGCGTCTTGCTGTTGCTGATGTAGACCCATCGTATTGGTAGGCATGGTCATAGGCGCTGGTGGCTTCGATTGTTGTGGCATTGTCGGGCGCGCAACCAACGATTGGAGAATAGCGCTAAATCTTTCCATGGTTTGCAGCATCTCCCCCAACATTTTACGCAGGATATCAAGGGAGACAAAAAAGCGCGGATTTCCAGACGATAGCATGCTTCGTTGATACTGGACGGTGACGCACTGGAAATTACTTTGAGCGTCTTCTCAAATATGTAAAGTAAACATTGGCTCACGATAGCGATAATCTTCTTGACAGTCTCCTCTTGATTGACGATGATGTGATACATGGGCAATTTTGTCTCGAACTCCATAGAATACTGATGCAGCTTTTCGATTATGGTATTGTACTCGACTCGCTGTTCGCTTGGAACGTCTATGGGTTGCATTTGAGGTATCCCTGTGGAAAGAGATGAGCCTCAAGAACACAGCGTGCACGACAACTTACGAATCGTTTGAAATTCTTGTTTTGCCTTCTGCACAAACGTCAACGCCCTCGTCAGTTGTTCCTTGGTCGGACGGCCGCCTGGTCCTGGAGGTCCCAATTGCTGCTGTTGTCTTTGCTGCTGCTGATTTTGCAACTGTTGCTGCTGGCCATGCATGTTGAAACCGTTGTTCGCGACAAGTTGTCCAGATGGGTATTGTGGAAGGCGTTGTTGGTTAGCTTGCGAAGGTAACCCCAGACCTTGACCGCCTTGTACACCGACAAACTGGTTTGGCTGACCACCCCCAGGCATGATGACGTTATTTTGTTCGCCCGAAGGACCTCCCGCACCGGCGCCACTCTGATTGGGTCGTAGGTTTCTGTGGAAAAGCGACTGCTCCATTAAATTTCGCTGCAAGTGGGAACGATTGGATTCGACAAATTGGATGATTTTGTCCGGAACGCCTTGAGCACGGAGTTCCTCAACAGATAGATTGGCATAGCTCAGGACTGCCTGCATCTGGGCAGCATTCGGCAAGTCCTGCGCAGGTTGTTGAACGGGGTGTGAGGAAGGGTGAACGCCTTGAATTTGCTGTTGTTGCCGGTGGGATGCCATCAGTGCGCTTTTGCGCATCTCCATGACTGAGCGTATATAGAAGACGTCAAAGGCAAGGAGGTATTCCTTGTAAACATGCGCAAGATGTTGAGCGACGCCTGGACCAGACCTCGCCGGTTCCACGTCGCTGCCTGGAAACGCCACGTAGCCCATACGGCCGCCTATCACGGCCCAAAGCTCCTTTTGATGCACCTGCAGATGTCCAATTAAGCCAGTGATCATGGGTGAAATAGAGATTGTTGACGTACCAACGAAACGCCGCCTTCTTGTAAAACGAAGGTATGAAGACTATGAAGGTCAATCGGATGGTTTTCGACCATCATCAACATAGGATCGTGCTTGATGTTCTTCGTGGCGCAGAACTGTTTGTAAGCCGCTTCAAACTTGGACTTTTCGAGAGCGGGTGGCAGTTGTCCAAGAGTGGGAAATGCCTTGACTGAAGGACCATTCGGGTTAAGCGCCTGCGGTTGAGTTGGAACTCCACCCTTCATTTGGTTTGGATATTGCATCCCAGGCGTCGACATCTGATTGGGGAACTGGGCGAGATGTTGCGTTTGAGAACCGCCCTGTTGGTGTTGGAGGAGTTGCTGCTGCTGCTGCTGCTGTTGTTGTTGTTGTTG
>CEMH01204474.1:61604-82673 GCA_001179725.1 Macrocystidia cucumis | reverse complement strand
TCCCCTCACTCTTCGCGCTGCCACTTTAGTACGCGTTCATACCGCCCTCGCAGCCACCGCCTTTCTCTTGGCCTTGTCAATCGGTTGCTTGTCCCATTACAAGAACATTGTCAAGAACGACGTGGCTGGTTACCCCGAAGAATGGTTCCCTTCAGTTTCTGCAACGTTGATAAACCTCTTTTTTCTCCTAATATAGGCACGCGACTTACACGCACTTTCTTTTGTAGAATTGGGGATTGGTTCCCGGAACGGAATATCTTCCAAATCCTCATTGCGCTTTGCTCTGGTAACCCTTTGCCGAAAAACCACTTGATACACGCTCTCACACCTCTCAAGGTCCACGGATTTCGCTCGTTTGTTTCCAGTATCTCATTCATCGCGCCTCATCTCTTTCGCGTTTCCCCCCAATTGTGTTTATATTTGGGATAATACGAACGCTTGCTTGCGGTGGATGGGTCTTCATCACCTCAAGTGACGACCACGACATTCACGATGTATGCATGATTCTCTACATGGTCTGCAATATCCCATGGATGCTTGGTGGAGTCTGGTTGACGCAGCCCGGTCAACGGAGCGTTTATCGTAAAAGGTCGGGATTTCCTTGTGCTTTCTCGAACTGAAAGCTGATTTCTTCTCGTTGTAGGGTGATCGCCTCTGCAGGGTGCGTCTTTCACCTCGCAGTTTCAACGTGTCCTCTTTTTGACCCCAAGACTGTAGATTCTTTCTTGCACTCGTCCCTTTGGTCTATTTTTACCTGCAGCACAAGGTCCACAGGGTTCCAGGAGGTGCGTTATTTTGCTCCCCACCTGTCAATCTCAAACCTCTGTTTCACAGCTTACACTCAGTATAGTCTCTGCGAGTGGAGTCTCATACTCTTTGATGTGTGGTACGACTCCCATGCGAGCCAGGAATTCGACAACGCGAATCTTTTAATCATGGTATCCCCAGTCCTGTTCGTTGCAACATGCAGACCTCTTAGTCCCAAGTCCGCAGGTCAACTCAGGCTCAAACGTCACCGTACAGCCAAACGGGGCCTCATTGACTAGTTCTGTAAAAGGTGTCCATTCTACGGCGGTAGAAAACCCGCGTCCTGATGGGTCGGTATCTGGTGCAGCAAAGCCCACCTCGAAGACCGCCATACCTCTAAAACGCAGACAGCTCCCTTTTGATCGAAAGATTTTGAGTTTTACCGCTGACATCTACCTCTGTAAGCCCTTCTCTGCTTATCTCGGGTTTGCTTGGTCTCAACCATAACCAGCATATATCTTTTGGGCGATCTACACGTCCCTCATCCCTACTCTCTTCTACTTTTCTGTCTGGGAACTAGGTATTGCTGGCCACGAACTGGCTCTTTTTACGACACTCTCCCCCATCCTTCTGGCTATCCCCCCACTCTTAGCCGACGTTCGGACTCGGAACGGTCAAACGTTATACCATGCCTTTTCTTTTCTAGGACTGTTCGCGTTCCTTTTGAAGTCCCCAGGACAGAGACTCCTGGTCGTCGGAATTGCAAACGCCGCTTTGATCCTTCGACAAGCTGTGCAGTGGGCCGGGACCGAAGGCGATGGTCCACATGGTGGACAGCAAGGGCTTTGTACGCCTTGTTTCAGTCTGCAAACCATCCGAATTTTAACGTTACTCAGTGACAGGGCTGGGGCTTCTGATAGCCTCGCTATCAAAACATGCAAACCACTCAAACAATCCAGGTATAAAGTTAGTGCCATTTCCACTCTTCCATTCTAACCTTGTTGTCTCTAGTTTGGCCCTTCACGGATGCGACATCTTCAAAATATAACTTCGCTGGCCTCACACTAGCTATCTTAGCTCTTGCCGAGTATACAACACGAGAGCGGCCAGACAAGGAGACCAAACCCACCAAGGATTCCGAGAATGACAAAGTGCAGGTCTCCCAACCCTCCAACCCCTCATCGCACTGGCTTTCAGCATCATTAGCTCTCGGTAGCTTGTTGTTCTCACTTCACAACATGCTTTCGGACCCATCTACCCTCGTTGCATGGTCTTGGACAGGATATGAACAGGGTGCACCACGTGGACCGGTCCCACATCTCCATGCGTCTTTAACGATAGTTGCTCAATGCGTTGGTCTCCTCCTGGGCATCGTCTTCTGTTTCGATGACTGCTCGAGTTTATCTGTGAACACCCTTGCTCATCCCATCTGGTGGCTTTATGGTGCGATCAGTGCGGTCGGTCTTTACTCCTATCGTAACTGGGCTGGGTATTTTTTCGGGCTGAACTTTGCGTTATTCCTCATGTCCATCATTCCCCTCGTGCTACAAGCTGCTCGATCAGCGTCTACGACAGGCGTAGCCCGAGTATTCACAACGACTTGGCTCGTTAGTTGTCTGCTCAATTTGGCGAGCATCTTCACTGTAGCATATGCTTTCGTGCCAGGGGGTCAGTATCTTCGAGAACGGACGGACGCGTGAGTTCGACTGTCCAGTCGCTTGAACGAGATCAGCTGACATGGTGTTTTAGGGTCCTTTTCGTTCAGCTCGCTCTTCTGTCGTTGGTTTTCGATTGGCATGCTATCCTCCCTCTCAAGGGGTTAAAAACCCTCGCCAGACAGACAACATCTACCCTCGACAAGACGGTGGCATCATACAGTCGCTCGACGCTTGCAGTGATCACTACTCTCGGGCTGCTGTCCACAATTTACCATTGGCCGACAGTCACTCCTCGTCCTTTCAAGCCTGGGTCTCGAATTATAACGGCAGGGATATGGACGCTACACTTTGGTATTGACAATACCGGTAGGGATAGTCAAAGAGGAGCGCTGAAACTTATCAGGTTTGGCCCCCCCTCTTCACAACACATCATGTGCTAACTTCACGGACCATTTAGAGACATGGAGCTTGACGTTGTGGGACTTCTCGAAACGGACCTCCATGTGAGTCAATTTCGGAATATGGGACGCAAACGTGCTAATCACCGCATGGAATAATAGCGAACTGCCTTCGGCCATCGAGATTTGTAAGTGTTATCCTGTCGTCTGGACTTTCGCTCACTTCTCTCCGAAGAACGCGTATCATAGTTGAGGAGATGGGCTACGTACGTTCTTATACGTTTGACTCCGAACTCCATTAAACAGCCCCGCAGCATGTTGACATTGGCCCTGGCCCGAACTCCCATACTTGGGGTGCTGTCTTATTGTCGAAAGTGCGTTGAATATTCCAAATGTCGCTTCTTTCGCTGATTCCTGCGTCCAGTTCCCCATCATAAATACAACACATCATCTTCTACCTTCTCCACGAGGTGAATTGGCTCCGGCGATTAAGGCTGTTCTAGATGTGTATGGAACAGAAATTACCGTTGTGGTGTCCCACAATGGGCAAGGTCAGTTTTACCATATTGTTAGCTTGTGGTCTTTTCAAATAAGGTTTTTCAGAGGAGGATCCGTTGGATAGGGAACTTCAAAGCAAAAAGCTCGCGGAAATCATGTCTGCTACCTTCCCTCGTCCTGTGATTTTCCTTGGATATGTTGTGACTTTGCCAAGAGCGCAGCGACGTGAGTGGTAGTTGCCTTTTAAAGGATTACGCCTGACTTCTTTCTTGCCTTGTTAGCTGCCCCTTACGAGATACTCGTCACCGATGGGCGAGTGCACGACATCGATCATGACGACCAAGATAGATGGTTTGTGCGTTGTCCCTACTGTGCCCCCCCACTTATGGTGTTTTAATAGGTGTGAATATATACTGTATCGAGGCCTGTATCGCACTTCGTATGCCCGCTTATCGCGTGGTTCCATCACCGATACGGAGCTTCAAGTAGGTCAATTCGTAGTACCCAAACATAACACCCCGGTCGTCGACGAAACGGAAGGTGGACGCTATCTCAGAGCGTTCAAAGAAGAACTGCCCACCGAACATGTAGGTTCTTTGCTTTAGTTCCCATTCTATCTCTCCATTCATCCCATTCGCAGTGGTTCCCGATGGCATACTATCCTGAGCAAGGGGGCGTGAACGGTCATTCTTATCATGTGTTCGATACGGTAGGGATCGAGATTTGTCCTTGGTGTAACTTTGACTAATTTCTTAACTGCTTAGCCCTTGTATTACAAGATACCTCAAGGTGCAATTCTGTAGTGTTTCAACGTCCCAGTCAAATAGTGTTGTATCTAGTAGACTATTTAAGTCGGGAATTGATGATCATTCCTTTGGTGTCATTCTATGTTGCGAGCTGGTATCCAACGAGTCGCCGTCACGTTCTGCCAAGTCAGACACCCCGCCACTTTCACTGTCGCCATCTTCGTCCTCTTCCTCTTGTTGTTCTTCTTCACCTGCGGAAGGCGCCTCCTCTGCTTCGTTCTCACTGTCTTCCTCGTCGTCTTCCTCCTCCGAGCCCTCTTTATCTTCGTCTTCGTTGTCTTCGTAAAACTTATCCAAGTCATTTCGCCCGCCATAACCACTCCCAGAACCAGGAGCGGGTGAAGACGCTCCGGTAGGTGTGAGTACGATCGGTGAATTGAAAGGTATATTACGGGCTGTCGAGGAAGACAGCGCCAGTGGGGCGACGGCAACAGACGCCGCTTCGTCAGTATCTCTCAGAGAAGACTCGACCCCCTTTTCGAGCCAATCTGGAAGCACATCAAGCCGCATGGTACGCTGAGTGACTGCGCTCAGCGAACATATCAGCGCCTTTTCGTCGTCTTTCGAAATCAATCAGAATAAGCGACAAGACAGATATTTTCAAAGACAGAACAGACCAGAGGTAGCATTTTCTTCTGAAGTACCTGTCTTCCCTTCGAACAAAACCATGCGAACTTGTTCTCGTCGTAAAGTGACACCCCCCTTGTTGTCCACGTCCGTGTCACCCAATGAAGTGGAGACAACCCCAGAGAGCAGGGAGGAAAGCATTCTTGCCCGATCACGAACGTCATAGTTCGAATCGTAACGAGCCAGCGAGAATACGTAACGACTCAAAAGAGTCAGCTTTGTGTCGGTCGAGTTCAAGATAGTAAGCTTCGCAGCAAGCGTTATCGTTTGCAACTTTACGACGTTGTCCTTTGGGCGAAGTAATCAGGTAGGTGATCTCGAGCTCAGCACGGATAATCGTACCTGCTGAGTAAACTCCTTCGCTGCCCTACGAAGCACGTCTGGAGCCCAATCGGACATTCCATCTGGGCCAACAGAAGGCTCTGAGGAAGGTGCATATTGCCCGACTAGCCAAAGAACACATGCACGCGCGTGGGCATGCTTGATGTCGTCAATCTTATGAGCAAGTTGAGATATGATTGTCATGGGTTGAGCGCCTTCAAGAATAGTCATTCCTGACGCCGAGAGCTGCTTTTGCACAAGATGTTTAAGCACAACCACTGCTGAGCTCACGACTGCGTCTGGAGAGAATATTGAACAGGTCATCGACTCGCGACGAAGAGGAACTCACCACGGGCACTCTTTATCATCGATATTAATGCAGCCAAGCAAGTCTGAGTGCTTTCAGGGATGGTTCTAGCGCATTTCCCAACGCCATGAACGGCAGAAGCCACGACTTCAGGGTCCGGATCATCGCAATAATCCTACAACAGGCTCAGAGTCAAGCTTTCAATGCTAGTGGCTCGCTTACGACAAGTTCTCGTAGGATGAATTGGTAAGTTTCCAGGGTAAGGAGCACCAAAAGGATCTGAACCTTATCCAGCTTGACCTGGCTTGTATCATCCGAGCGAACGAGAACACGGGGTACGAAGGGAACAAACAGGCTCTGATGCAACATGAATTCGACCAGCGCACACGACGATCATACGAATTTACGTACAGGGGCTGCCTTGCAGATGATGCGAATATACACCAAGGCCACGCGTTCGACCTCTTTAGAGATTGAGAGCAGGCGTAGAAGTGGCTGGACGACTTTTGGCAGGTCGGTGGGAAGGCCAGCATAATAAATAACACGTATAGCAGCTGCTACAACCTGTATCAACGAATTAGTAACAGTTGGCCAGGATCCAATCAAAACCGAACCGCAGGGTTACGACTTTGCAAAAGAGGGTTGACCGAGGAGAGAAGTAGTTTGAGGTCAGAGTCCACTCCGTCGCCGTCCGTCGATACAGATGGACGAGGAAGCATTGTCCGAGCGTATCTCAAGAGGAGTTCGGAGAGGTCGATCTGACCCCATTCATCCACATCCCCGAGGATCTTGCAAAGGCGGCGGAAGTGAGGATGGATCAGATCGAGCCGGGTCGGGCACACCGATTGAAAGGCGACTGCCACGCTTCCAATGGATACAGGAGATGAATCGCGAAGTAGGGTGGTAATTATTGCTATGAGGGCAGGAAGGTGTGTAGAGTCCAGCCTGATAGTTTCCCCCTTGGTGAACGCTCCACAAAAGCAAGAAACGAAACGTACGTGTAACACTTTGGAATAGAAAGTGAAGCCGTCTTCCTGACATACGGACTCATATCTGCTGCGCATTTCTTGATAGCCAACACGACAATGCTCCCTATGATTGGCACCCTGATCCCGCTGAGGACGCGCAACGCCATAGCTCGGATGAGGGGGCTACTGTCCGCAAGGTCCTTTTGAAACGTGTTTATTGACAGGAGGGCGAGATCTGGTTCTTGCTCTGCGTATCTTAACAGGTAGATGTAGACCAGTTTGCGGATTTCGAGATTATGGGAGGCGACATTCTTCACGACTTGAGCGAAGTACTCCGACACGTTACGACCCTTCGACATCAGCTATCAGGAGCATCAGCTTGAGCAGTTCGAAAGCCTAACACCAACTCACAGCAATCAACCGCTTCATCGCGTCCAGTTTCTCTCGATCACTATTGGAGTCCAGTTGCCGCTTGATGTCTTTGCTCTTGTCATCGGCCACGTTCAGATAAGCCGCAGAGCTAGTGTTGAGGGCAAGGTCTCGTGTATGTTCCGAGAAGGATTCCTGGAGACGCATGCCCAGTCTTGAGGCATTTTCAGTGATGGCGTTGAGGTATTGTCCTGACATGCCAACATCGAGACGAGCAACTTTAAGTTTTGGACGTGCGCCGCTGCGCGTGAAAGACTCCCCTCATCACGTGTTGAAGGGAAGGGTAGATTTCATGTTTTTTTGTAACTACAAATTCAATAGAACATAGTATGGAAACCACTTTCAATATCCTCAATCTACACGATAACCCACTCATAAAAAATCAGAAAATTTGAGCAGGACAACTTCGGTCGCTTGAATATCCAGACCCCCCGCAACAGGTTGACTCTGCACTTTCAGCTGTCCACCAACTCGTCCATCACTGGTCTCGTAAGATTGTCCACCCCAAGTCAGTCCCGAGGCATCGTCCGCATGGCTGTTTAGGTAGGTGGTGAGAAGGGAAAAACCTGTGAAACAACGGGATACTAACCCAATGGTCAACCGCTTCACTGTGACCGTTTTTGGAGCGGGCCCACTTCCACTGAACGTAAGGTCGAGGTGCACACTACTCCGCGAAGTGGAGCCTTGTAGAAACGCATTCGAATTAATCAGGACGGCTCGAACAAGTTGCGAGCCTTCGAAGAAAGCATATCCGGCGATACGCGTGTTGTCAACCGCGAGTTCTACGGCTTTGACATTTCCGGTTTTCCCAATAGCCTCCGCGGCGACGATCGCAGCGTAGTATTGTGGCTGGACATGAGCCGGTGCGGGGGTCGCTAAAGCAGTGCCATCCAGTATAGAACGGGTCAAGGTGACAGGTTGGATCTTATTGCACGTTCAGACCAGTGGTTGGAAACCTGTTATGAACATGCTCACAAGGTTATATTTGTATCCCACGCCTTCATGGAAGAAAACTCGAGAAATGCCAATTTGGGAGCTATTGCAGGAGGTCAGGAAAAGCAGAACTCAGGGCAGATATAGTGAACAAACGCGAAAAGAGCGTAGTCCAGTGTCCACAGTGCGGCTCCCGCACTATTGCTGACGCCAGGAGCTCCCTAGAGGTCGATTAAAACCCACCGTCCAGTCAGAAGTCGCAACGAGGTACATACGTGGCAAGAATAGCTGTTGGTTTCGCCTAAAATATAATCCAGACCCTTGGCCCGCGTGGCCGCGATATCCGACGTAAAGGTTGTTAAGTTGCTCCGTATTGTTGACTTCGTCATGAGGTCCTGAAGAAGCCCACCGCTTCCGGCACAGAAGGACCCACTATAGCGATGCTGGGAGATTCTGCAACCAAGGATAAGTGGAGCTGAGCAAAAGTGCGCTGTTACTTACGTTTTTATCAAAGAACCAGGGGCAGATGAAAGTATGCCGAGATTGAGAATAGCTTGCGGTGAGAAACTTGTCAACGAGTGAGAGGAGCCAGCAAAGCTTCCTGCCCAAAGTTGAGTGGGAGAGGTGGAGGAGAGGCCAGCTGCTGCAGATACGTTGGTCGCAAACGTTGTCCACCTGATAACGAATGAGCCAACTGCAATCTACCGCCCTCGAAGAGGTACTTACTCTTTCACATACTGGGACACATTATACGTTTTAGCTCTTAGACCGTTGTTGAGATACAAATCTGCTTCGTTGCCGATTTCGATAGCATCCAAAACGATACCAGCGGCCTTGAAGGCTGGTGAGGAGAAGGCCTGAGAAATGGACCGCGCCTGAAGGAAGGCAGCTGTGATGTTGTTCTGCCCGAAATTGACACCCCACGTAACGCGAGTATCTGGGTAAGAAAGGCGTGAGATCAGCAGAGAAAGACAACGGTTGATGGCTGACTGGCAGGGAGAAACTGGGTCGTCCCATAGTACGAATCCCCAACAGTTATGTTGGTAGCTTCAGGATACGGGACTGTTGCTGTGATTGCCGGGAATATAGTCTGGGCAAACTGGGAATGATTCGGTTAAAACTATGTTGGCCAATGCCAAAGATCAATCATCGTACCTGGACGTTGGAACGGAAATTCGTGTGATCCTCGCTGTCAGCACCAACCCTGATATGAGGAGGTGCGCCGGTCAATTGATTGAGATTGTCCAACACATTGAAGAAGAGTTGGTTTCTCGAGGTTGTTCCGACCCAATCGGTCCAACGATCCTGTTCAATGGAGAAAGATATCAGGGAGGGGGAAACTGACGAGCTCCCCGATGGTGGCGACAGTGGTAACGGTACGTTAATGGCCACTGCCAACAAGTGCCCAGTCGTGATAAAAAGTAGATGCCGGATTAAAGTGAGAGGAACCATATTGGACGAAGATGTCTGGTTTGCTAAACTCCCTTAACTTTTAGGGGGGTTGTGAGCCGCTCAAGTTGCAGGTTTTATAAGACGACCTTGACGAAGCTTTCCCCATACCACGGCGTGGTCGTGGGCACCATTTCGCTTAATCCTGCAGACAGCCACCAGGTCGATCGCGCATTGAATTCGGGAAGAAGCATGATGGGTGGAGAAGACCAATGGATGAATGACAACAAAAAGAAGCGAGGAAGATTGCTTTAAGCAAGGCAAGCCCTGGCCGAATCCTTTGTCCGTCATGACGAGGGCAAGTTCAAGGAAAGCGTGTGAAGGTCAATGATCTCAAATGACAGATGGTTGGCAGGGCCAGCAGGTGGCGTCGTAGAAATGGAAAAGAAGCCAAAAGGAAGGCTTCGTAAATCATGATGCATGAGGGTAATGTTGAGGTGGTAGTATCAAGGTTGAAAGGCGTACAAAGACTACTGGTTTATTCTCAAGTACTGTATGCTCGGTGGCGTTGAAATGCAATGACGGAGACATGGCAAAGCATGGCAATCAGCCCGCGTCACACGTAACGCAGATCACATGACTGTGATTCCATTGTGACCTCATTCAGTTCGCCCTGCCGCTCCCAGTGCGCAGCGTCGTCCAGTACCTTGACATTCAATTATCACTCTCAGACCATGGGTCTTCTACTCTCACTTCCACTAGCAGGTACCTTGGGTACCATTGCGACCTCATGCTTGGCGGGTGTCGCATTCTGTTTTACATCCACTGCAGGTTGGTCTGGTCTTACTCGTTCTCGTCATTCAACGCCATAACCTCGTCTTTTAGCATCCATGTTCGTCAAATCATGCAATTGCAACTCTTCGATAGCAACTCGTGTCGGTTTTGCTGTGAGCTTGCTTCCTCCCGCCCTCGTAACTCGCTCAAATATGCGCTTCAAATAGATCATTTTCTCCTTGAATTCGATTCTGGCGTGGCTAATGAAGACGGATATGGTCATAAAGCTCATTCAAAAGTGGAGCTTTGACTATATTAAAATGGAATGTCAAGGGGACAAATGCTATGGGGTTCTGGCTGTGCGTTCCGTTTCTGTTTTACTTCACATCATGCTTATGCTGTTGCATTTTGCAGATCCATCGTATATGCTTTGCCTTATCCCTCTTCCATCTTTTGCTCAGCCTGTCTCTCATTGGCGTCAAGGATACTCGTGACAAACGAGCCGCTGTACAGAATGGGTATGTATCTCGACCAACTATTAACCACCATTTTCTCATGGTTTCTGTCAGATGGTGGGGTCCTAAGGTTTTGCTCTGGATCGTCCTCCTCGTAATCTCCTTCTTTATTCCGAATGGCTTCTTCATGTTCTGGGGAAACTATGTGGCTTTGATTGGCGCGACCATTTTCATCCTCCTCGGCCTCGTCCTCCTTGTCGACTTTGCCCATTCATGGTCCGAAACCTGCCTCGAGAATTGGGAAAACTCACCCGATTCCTCAAATTTCTGGCAATGGGTCCTCGTTGGTTCAACCCTTTTCATGTTTGCATTCACCATCACTATGACTGGCCTGCTCTATGCCTATTTCGCCGGCTCGGGTTGTGGCCTTAACCAATTCTTCATATCCTTCAACCTCATCATGTGTATCTTCATCACCATTCTATGCATCCACCCAACTATTCAAGAGCATAATCCACGCTCTGGCCTTGCTCAATCGGGGATGGTAGCTGCTTATTGCACCTACCTTATTGTGTCAGCCGTTAGCAATCATACACACGAATCTGAGGCATGCAATCCTCTCAGAAATAGCGGCGGGACTGCAAAAGGTACACAGAAGGCCGCAGTAGTCCTCGGAGGGATTTTTACCTTTTTGGCAATCGCCTACTCAACGACCCGGGCGGCAACCCAAAGCCGGGCCTTGGTTGGAAAGACAAAGAAAAGCGGGTCTGTTCAACTCCCAGGGCCAGATGACATCTACGGACATTCAGAACTGAACGTCGTCAACACGCAACCCGGGAGAACAGAAACTCCAAGATATCAAGCCCTTTTGGCGGCAGTGGAAGCAGGGTGGGCAGCTTTCGCGAGTATAGCCCGAACTCATTGCTTAACATTCTTTCAGAGCCATCCCAGCTTCTGCTCTCAACGAGGAAGAGTCTGACGAAGACGATGATTATGGCGAGAGTCGAGATGATGAGCGCTCTGGCACCCGGTATAATGTGGGCCCTCCCCTCATCTCGAAAGGCGATTTCACTCATCACCCTCTGCTGTAGTATGCTTGGTTCCATGTCATTTTCTGTATGGCGGCTATGTACGTCGCAATGTTATTGACAGACTGGTAAGTTTCCCTTCCTCCCAGCTAAGCTACAGCTTAATATCCATCGCTACACAGGAACATCGTTTCAAAACACCCAATAAATGGACCTGTTGATCCAGACTCTGATGTTTACATTGGCCGTTCAGAAGTTGCGATGTGGATGCGCGTCGTTTCGAGCTGGGTGTGCATGGTTCTCTACGTTTGGAGTCTCGTTGCACCTGCCTTGATGCCCGATAGGTGCGTTCTGATTGCCCTTTCCCGAGACAAACACTGACGATATTTGGTAACACAGGTTTGGAGATAGTTAGGACATGGGATACCACACTTGCACTTAATCCTCTTTGCTACGGTGAAGGCTTTGTATTCTTATCATATATACGCGTAGGTAGACCTATCGATTTTGTGTACTCCAGACACGTAAAGGCGAACGCTCTGAGACAAGGCGTGCATCTAATTCTGAACTGTGCATGTGAACTGTGGTGTTTTGGTGACGAAATTTCACCTCTGGCGTAGGATTGGGAACCACCATCGATTGACGCCAATCATCTCTGGGGGTGATGCCAATGCGACTTTCAACACTAGTGCCTGAATCGCTTCCATCAGACTTCGTAAATGCTCTCGAACAACAGGGCATTATCACCACCACAGACTTGATATTTACTCCGCGGTCCAACTTTTCACTCCTTCGCCAGCTTCCCTCGAGGTTTACGTTGAAAGATTTGGAAACGTATAAGGTTCATGCTACAGAGGTTTCATGCACCCCAGGGGTTTCCGCCCTCCATCTCCTGCGAGCTGAAATCGAGGCACAACCCCACTCGAACCTCCGAACCGGGCTGACTGTGTTGGACGAACTCTGGGACTCATCTGGTGGACAAGGGGTTATAGAAATATCAGGCGACAGAGAGTCCGGGAAGACGGTGAGTTCCCTTCATAGAAAACATTTGAATTGACATTGAGAGCTTCAGCAGACTCTCGCTCTGCACGTTCTATATCACACCCTCATATCTGATCCATACTGCCATGCACTGTGGATAGACACGACGGGAGATTTCTCCATCGAACGCGCGATACAGACTTTCGGTTCGGACGTGAATGAGGTGATGTCAGAAGGTTCTTGGGGTTGAGACTTTACTCAATACCCTTGTTGAAAGGACTCACAAGTCCTGGAGAGATTTAATGTCTCGTTAGCCTTTGACACAGACGCGGTGTATACTATCCTCCAGGTACATCCCATGTGGCTTGCACCGGTCGTCAATCACAGTTTGTCTCGTCTAACGGCGGCATCAACATAGGCTTCCCCATCCCAAAAGATGCGATTCGTCGTCATTGATACCCTGACGCCTTTAATAGGTCCGCTCCTCAGCGCTGTCTCGTCCCAAGGCCATTCCATCATGACTCGCTTCATGCGGTATCTCCGAGATTTCACTCACAGGAACCACACCACAATATTTGTACGCCCTTGTTGAACCAAGTGGACAGACCCAAATGACTTCATACGCCTAGGTTCTCAACAACACAACTTATTCAAACGCGGATCAACTCCAAACCATATCAGGACCGAGTCCTAGGAAGCCTGCGCTCGGTCCATCCTTTTCCTTTCTTACAGACACCACGGTCTGGCTGTCACGGCTGTTTGATGGACGTTCGGACACGGTGTCAGTTGACCAATTGATGTCGGGCGGAAATGGTACCTTTCACGTCGCCGAGATACTCAAATCTCGAACATCTGTGCGCGTTAAATTTTAAACCTGGACCCTCGGTCTTACAATCACATCAGATTTCGGGAAAGCGCTGTAGTTTCCAAATTCAGAACGGTGCCATACTCCCAGTTCGAGCAAGTTGAAATGGACATGCTGCGCTCCTTTTTCGAGCTTTCGCGCGAGGAGTCCGGGGACTCTGTTCTTGGCTATCGTCTACGGCGTGCATCAGTGATCACGCCGAGGACAAGATGTGTTGCTTAGAAAGTAGACGGCCATTTCCATGATGTGTACCTGTTTTCCGCATCTCTTGAAGGTGTTCGGATCCTCATGAATTGGCGCACAAGCGGTGAGGTCCATTCGGATTCAGAGACTCCTCGACAATCAACTTTGTACCATCAACATGGATTACGCCATTTTGAAGCCCTGGTGTCCACGCCATCCTCGCGTTGCTCCCCCCATCTCATTATTGATTCGGTTGGTTTGCACCATGACACCTGCCAGCTCTTACACCGGGTATAGATCTTCTTTTTTGAGTTGGCGACGAGGAGGCCTCCAAAACCCACGCTGAGCGATGCCCGGGCTTCTTCGATCTGATCGCATGAAAAGAGTCCAAATCAGTGCCTCTTCCCTTGAGCGCATGGCACGGTGGGAGGATTGTCCGTCACCCCCTTAGGTATTGATGCCTTCTAACGCCCACGAACATTATGATGTCTGCTGGGTTGACATATCTATGCTGATCCCTTTTTTTGTTTGCTTGATGTTCTTTGGTTCTGCCTTCAATCATTGTATCAAGCCGAGCGCGATTTGCTTATGCACGAACGCAATGTCTTCAACCACCAAGTGTTAGAAACCTGCCGCCGCTTCGAATCCCCTTCCTTCCTTAACTCCACATGCAGAATGCCAAACTATTACATATCGACCATCGCGATAGGTGAGGACAAACTCAATCCCTCTCATATTGAGAAACTGCGCTGCTAACCATCTGTTCAGTAATCTTGTATTACGATTATCTTTTGACACTCCCAAGCGAAGTGGAACGGTTCTGGTCCTCGAGTCCCTTTACCTGGCCGGTGTTCCTGTTCTACCTCAACCGATATCTCTCGGTTTTCGGCCACGTACCAGTCCTCTTCCAGTATCACTGGGGCAATAGTAGTACCAAAAATCGGCTCCCAGTAGGTCATCATCTCATTTACTCGTGCCGCGGCTGAATTTGTGAAAAAGATGTTTGTCGGAATCTACTTTTTTGATCTGAGCTAGCTGTGCTGACCTGTGCAGATGTCAACATCTTCTTTCTTTCCACCAGTACCTCGCCGTCATTATACAACTTCTCGTAGGAAGTGAGCGCGTCAAAACAGGGGTCGTACCATATCACATCTCCCAGACTGACCCTTCCCTTAGTTTTACTCATTTTTCGAACGTATGCCTTGTATCATCGCAGCAAGCGAGTTCTAGCATGCATGTGCGTCACAGCGGTGGTCGTAACAGGCTTTGGAACTGTACGTGAGCGATTTACTTACGATTATCGGGGTTTTGACGGATTGATCAACAGTGGACGGTCGCCGCAGGAAAGAACTCTCCGGAAGATAATACACTGCTCTCCTCCGGGTGTCTTCTTCCTACGTCGGTATCAGAGTGAGTGTTGCTGTTCGTACGCGAACCTCCCCGTCATGTTTATGACCTTCCCGTGTAGTGCTAAACGTAACATTTTGGCCCCCATCTGCCAGGGGCTCCGTGCTGACGGGCTCTCTTTGATTGCAATTGTAGGACTGGCCTCGGCTTGGACGGGCCTGCTCGCATTCGACTCGATGATTTTCTTCCTGACGCTCTACAAGGCATTGACCTTTCAAAGAAGCGGGAGCATCACCCTTCTCCATATTCTTCTTCGGGATGGTTTGTAAATCCACTAGCTCTTCCCCATTTGTGACTGATTATTGATGCTTCTCAGGCTCCATCTACTTCGGGTTCGTCATCTTCAAGTCTTCTTTGATCTTTGTTCGAGAGTCATTCGGGATATAGGGTGATGGTTCTTGTAACGTTGGGGAATATTCTTACCTTCCATGTGAGTTCAAGCCTGCTTGTCCGTTTGAGTTCATGGGCTGACGGTCTGATCTCAGTTCGCTTCAGTGAGTTGTTTTTGATCATCACCTAGAATGATAGTGTGCTTACTCTGCGGTAGATATACGACCGGGGAGTTCTCACCACGACAGCAAACATGTCTGTCAATCTCATGATCACTATGCCCTCTCTTTGTCCACTCATTTTATCACCTAGCCTCTCTTCAACAATGATTTCGAGACTCATGCTCAATCTCCGTGACCCTAAACTCACATACGACCAACGTCCGCAAGGCATAACCGCACCAGAGACATTTCCGCCAATGTTCAAGACTGTGGTTTCAACGACTTATAATACCGATATGGAGCTTTCGCAGTTCTCCCAAGGGGTGTGGGAGTCCTCCGGTGCTGCCGAAGAGCAAAGTACCCCTCGACCACGAAATGACAACGAAAACCCACGTTCGATTCAACCACAACCAAGATAGTCGATCTCAGCACACGAATTATATCCTCCCAACTTTACGTCTTATTGAAGGATTGTATCACGTCTCTTTTTATGTAGCACCTTTCTCTCTCACGTATTTTAACTTAATCTACGGAAACCTTCCGATGCGCTTCTCGACATAGCTAGTTGCGCCGATGTGAACTCTACCAACAATATCTTGAAAACCAATATATAGAGCACTGCCCCTTCGTCATATTCCGTGGATTGACGGTTCTGAACTCTGGACAGAACTACACTCGCCATTGATACCACTTGTACTCCACAAGGTAGTTGGGTTGACGACCTGAAGAATATGACAGCGGGTAGGTAGGGAGATAGGCGTCGACAGATTTCCATAGATTCTATCCGATTTGACGGGTACTGTATTGATTATGAGACTGTGTTTAGAGGGCCTCAAAGCGCTTTCTCCAGAGTAATCAGCCCCTCCAGCACCTGATAATACTTGTTGCCGATGAGGGAATCGACTTCGACAGCTTTTAATGGTCCTCGGACAATGGGGGTTCCATACCCAAATCTTTTGGACACCACCGCTTTGATCCCCGCAATCCCACCAAGCTTTCCTGCTGCCCAATCTCCATGGCCAAGCATTGCTTGCAGTTTCATCGCTTCCTCGAGTTTTCCCTCTTTGTGTAGCCCCAACAATTTTTTATGAAGCTTGGGAAACAGGTTCACGAGAGCTGCAATGGTTCCCGCACTTCCAGAGATGAGCCCTTGCAGAAACAAATCAGACCTTCCCGCGTAGACCGCAAACTCTGTAGAGGGAAACCGGGAAGTGATGCGATGAAGTTTCCCAATGTTGCCGCAAGACAGCTTGGTGCCTACGATGTTTGGATGTTCCGCCAATGCGGCGATCGTGTCAGAATCCAAATCCTGCCCGGCTGTCACAACAGGGAAATTGTAGATCATTGTGGGGATCGGTGATGCATCCGCAACCTTGAAAGATGAAACAGGGTGATGATTCAGACGCCTGAGCAAATCGAGCAGGTTGAGGGAATGTATCGTACTTCTCGATGAAATCGCAAGATATTGTCAAGTGTCATTTGGGGTGGCCAGGTTGATGGAGTGAGCACGAGGGCATGGGAAGCCCCGGCGTCTCTGGCGTCTACACAAAGCTTCTTCGTCTCTCTTGTGGACTGGGCTCCTGTCCCCGCAATCACCAAGACGTTTTGAAAATCATGATCGTCGAGGGTTTGTCTTGTCAGTTTGATTGCATCCTTCCGCTCCTCGTGTGACCTACAGGCAGCTAAGAGAGATAGAGATCAAGGGGTCATAACACTGACAGATGCTGCGCTTCTCCGTTGGAGCCTTGGACTAGGATACCTGATACGCCACCCTAGTATCCATGATGATGATCAAGATACGAGTCAAGTGGATTGGGCGATCAGCTTCGTACTTGAGCTAGCCTCAAAATGTGTGATTGTATTGCAGGAATGTCAAATTCTTCATTTTCCCTGAAGAATAGAACTGCAGGAACATAAAAGCCAGGAGGAGGAGCCAAGGACATGACAACCTTAGTGAGTACGACTCGAGCTCGACTACGATGATCGGGATTCGGGATTCGGTGCCCCTAAAATACAGTGATTACCTAATTATTATTACATCATATGGTCACGTTTTTATTATTATTTGAGTCAAGCCGAGCTTGAAGCTTGAAGATTGACGCGGACGGCGACGACGAACGGCGTTCAACAATACCCAGGCGTTCTCAACATAATGTACGCTTTCAAGCGAAATGTATCCACCATAGCTGGTACATCAAAGTACGCGGGCTATTCCTCAAGAACAGCTGGAAAACACCTCGAAAAACCTCGTCATCTTCATCGCCATTACGGAACACTTCACCCACCCTCCCTCCTGAGAAGACGTTATGCTGCCTCCCCCCCAGCATCTCTTCGCCATATGCACGTACGCGCCATATCATATACAGCTATTCCTCGACTTTTAGCTCGCGCTTTTCGTGTACCGATAGCTGCGGTCACTCTCACAGCTGGAGGTGCCACTGTGGTGAATTACAAGATTGACGGTGAGTTACGCTCAGTCAATTATACCCATAACTTGCTCATATGTCAAAGAGTTCAAGAAGAAGACTGGGGCGTGGGTAACAACGGCTCAGGATGCTGCGCAAAATGCATTCGAGACCGCGTCAGATGGAATAAAGACGGTATCCGACCGGCTTTCTCAAGTCAAGCTCCCCACTATGAAGAAACCTGAGTTTCTCAAGAATCTCCTCAGCAAAACTGAAAGGGAAGAACGTGGAAAGCAAGACCAAGAGGACTCTGAGGGTGAACGTGGTGGTTCGAAACGACCGTCCCCACAAGAACAAGCTGCTATCGCTGCTCTCGTGGGGGCTACCCTCTCATCACCGTCGGATTCGAAAAATCGGGGAGAGCTGGACGCTCAGCAGAATGGCTTGATGCACCTGACGCGTAAATTGATTGAGATACGAAGTATGTTACTCAGTATCGACCAGAGCGATGCCCTCAAACTACCCAGCATTGTTGTCATTGGAAGCCAAAGTTCTGGGAAAAGTTCTGTTCTGGAAGCTATCGTTGGTCACGAGTTTCTGCCTAAGTGTGTCTTTATGTTCGTTTTGTCCTTTGCGAGTTGCTCATGACGGTTTTGCAGAGGGGACAATATGGTCACTCGCCGACCTATTGAGCTCACCTTGGTGCATACTCCTGCCGTCAACGGAAAGACGCCTGTCGAGTACGGGGAGTTCCCGGGGATTGGGGTTGGCAAAGTCACAGATTTCGCTGACATACAACAGACCCTCACCGACCTCAACCTCGCTGTCCCCTCCTCAGAAGCTGTGTCTAACGACCCTATCGACCTCCGGATTTACTCGCCCAACGTCCCAGACCTCACCCTCATTGATCTCCCTGGCTATGTCCAGATATCCTCATTGGATCAGCCCGAGTCACTGAAAGAACAAATTGCCTCGTTATGCGACAAATACATCCGAGAGCCCAACATAATACTCGCTGTTTGCGCCGCTGATGTTGATCTGGCTAACTCGCCAGCGCTTCGGGCAAGTCGGAAGGTTGACCCACTAGGCTTGCGCACTATCGGGGTGATAACCAAGATGGACCTGGTCGCACCCGAGCAAGGCGCTAGCATCCTCACTGGCAATCGCTATCCACTTCACTTGGGCTACGTCGGCGTGGTCGCCAAGGGTTCCGGAAAAAAGTCCAAGAAGGATTCGACCGCCCTTGTTGTCCGAGAGGGCGAGAAGGAATATTTTGGCGCGCATCGAGACGTATTTGGCGAATCGTCCTCAGTAATGGTCGGCACGGATACGTTACGTCGTCGGTTGATGGAGGTCCTCGAATCCTCAATGGCCTCGTCTCTTCACGGCATCACCAATGCTGTCCAGCTCGAATTGGAAGAGGCAACATATCAGTTCAAAGTCCAATACAACGACCGACGCATCACCGCCGAGTCCTACGTTGCAGAAACGATGGACGCGTTAAAGTTGCGGTTCAAAGAGTTCACTCAACAATTCCGGCGACCTGTCATTCGCGCTAAACTAAAGAGTATGCTTGACGACAAGGTTATGGATGTTTTGGAACAACTTTATTGGCTGGACAAACGATCAGTGGAGCTTGGAACACTCGGTGCGGACCCCAAGGTGAAACCCGAGGACGTTGAGCCTTATTGGAAACACAAATTGGAGGCCGCCTCATCTCTGCTCACCAAGTCTGGTGTCGGCCGTGATTCGACTTTGCTCGTTGCAGACGGCTTGCGGTCGTTGATCGATTCCATCGCAGCTGGAGAACCGTTCACCTTCCATCCTCGGGCGTCGGAGCGGCTCATACAGTTCTCGCATGCGATCCTCAGAGATCGGGTGGGTGTTACCTCTGATCAGGTGGAGAATTGCATCAAGCCGTATAAGTACGATATAGAGGTTGATGACAGGGAGTGGGAGGTTGGGAGGACCAACGCCATTGACTTGTTTGAAAAAGAGGCGGGGATGTGTCAAACGAAGTTGAAGGAGATCCAGAAAAAGGTTGGAGGGAGTAGACGATTGGGAGGGCTGATTAATTACGTCAAAACTCTCGAGGAGAAGGAAAGGGAGAAGAAAATGAGGAGATTAGAAGGAGCAGAAGCTGTTGCAGAGCGACCAGAGGAACCTAGTCCGGAGTCGTATCGTTACCCGCCTGCGCAGATCATAGATGGTGAGCGTTCAAAGGGCCTTTCTCTCTCAGACATACTTATATGTTTTCAAGCTCGCCATGCGATGCTATACAGCGACAGGCTAACAATCTTGAAGCTTCGTCTCGCTGCACTCAAATCGAAACGATGCCGCGCTGGACCTGAAAACGATGTTCTCTGCCCAGAGGCGTTCTTGAATGTTGTGGCTGACAAGCTTGCCTACACCTCCGCCATGTTTATCAACATTGAATTACTGGAACAATTCTTCTATCAGGTAAGTGGTATTCTTGAGGTGCAAGTTTTCGTCATCCTCATTTCGCTTCTTCCAAGTTCCCTCGTGAGATTGATTCACGGCTGCTGTACGACCTCGATCGGAGTGAAATAGTGGAATTCGCTCGGGAGAATCCAGTCATTCGACGACATCTCGATTTGCAAGGCCGTAAAGATAAGCTGGAAGAGGTCAGAATTTTTTCTTTTTATAGAACACCAACAGCTGAGCGAAACCATGGGACAGGTGATGAAGCAGCTCAATAGTTTGTCAACACTGCGCGCAGATCCTCAGCCCGCACCCCGGCGACATCGGGGACTCTTCGGGAATATATTCTAGACAAGGCTTGTTTTCACCTTTGCGGATTCTTCTTGTAGTAAAACCCCACCTCCCTTCTTTACGGTAATATGATGTTTTTTATTCAACCCGAATAGTAAACAAAGAGTGAATGGGGTGCACAGCCCCAATAGTGAGAGCCACACGTTTGCAACGCAAATTACAGCTTCGCTTGGCGGTTTCCCAACTATAAGGAAAAGAGGTGAGGGGTTGCAGTTTGGGTGAGTGTTGTCGAGTGAATCTCCTCACCTTGACAAGGTTGTCCAGCTTCAAAGTCAGCATCATGTTTCCCTTTATTTTGATTTTCCCCGTCATGAAGGCCTTTTGACCATTAATCTGCATTGTAGGTAGTGAATATCCAGCGAACAAGGAGGGGGGAGTAGGGTGTTTCCTTACCTTTCCAGTGGCCAAGTCGACGAAGGTTTCGTCAGAGAAAGTGAGGATGACGTCGGCTTTAGGCTGGGCTACGCCTTTGTAGACTGTTCCTGTTTTCTTTGCGTCAATGGTCCATACGCCCTCTTCCTTGTTCTCGTTGACGATATGAAGCTCGAAAACACCATTGGTCTGTTGTGAAGGTGGTAGTAAACACGGGGATACCGGGTGGCTGGG
>CEMH01204474.1:10131-28808 GCA_001179725.1 Macrocystidia cucumis | reverse complement strand
GCCATCCCAAAGTTGTCTCCACTGATCCAATAACTCGTCAAATATTTCTGCCTGGGGGGGTGCTGACACTGTGTGGTCTCCTCCTGGGCCCGACCGGAGAGAGTGAGCACCGAAGATGAGCGACCCCGGGAGGGGAGAAAGAAGAGAAGCGAGGATATGTGCGAGCTCTGCCTGTTTATCTGCCTCAAAAAGATGAAAGAACGATGATGCGTGTAGGACAGATACGTGCCCCTGAAGAGGGGTGAGTGTCGTCAAGGATTTGCGAGCATCGGTAGGTGGAAATGGAGGTGGTGGGGTCGACTTGAGAGTGAAAGGAGGGTGGGGCAAGATGAAAGCGGGCGAGAAGACATCGCCGGGGATGAACGTAGCTGGAAACGTGGTTGGCGTGGAACAAAAGAGTTCGTGCCCATATCCCCAAAATTCTTAGAAAGAACAAGGAAGTTGGTGTTGCGATAATATCATGATACTTGATGGCGGCAACTCACCTGGCCGAAGGTCGGAAGCGTGTGCATTCTCCACTAGCCAACCGTCGACCACAGCTTTGCGGACGTCGTTACCGACTGAATCGATGCGAATTTAGACTGGGCTCGCCAAAAGGCTAGAATTTACTGACAGCAACACCCGATGTCAAGGAGGATAGCGCCTTGGCGTTCTTTTCCGAGTTTGAGCACATCCGGATAAGCATCCAGAAGGGATATCTTCATGGTCGTGAACCGAAAGCCATGAATGCATGGATACCCATAGACCTGTTTGCATCGCATGGGCTCAGGTGTACTGACACAAGGAGTTATTGGACACGAGAGTCAGGCAATACGTTGTAAGCTTTTTTCTGTACAGCGATGATATGATCCTTCAAGGCTGATTCATCTTTGATCCCTGTTTGTTCCTTGAAGAAAGCAAGTTCGTTTCCGGTGAGAGAGTAAAAGCTCTCGTCCAAGGGTGGTTTAGTTTCCGGGTTCGCATAGATGGAGGTCGAGTGTGTGGCCATGATGAAGAATGAGTGGTCCTCGGGCTATCCCTGAGCCAGTGAACCCCCTGACTCCGAACAGTCATCACTGATGGCCTCCACACTTGTTCGCACAGAACCAATGCGGTTCCTTTCTTTCACATGTGTGTAAGAGACAGCATGTCGGAGACTGTGTGTGCCTCAAGGCTCAAGGTCTGAGGCCGAGCTCCCATCAATTCCGAATTCTGTCGCGATCGCCAGTTGCGTGCACGGCACGCCAGAGGCTGACAAGCGAAATCCATTGCTCAAGGTCTGGGGTATCAGAAACCCCCCTCCACTCTCTTTCCTCTCCTTGAAAAACGCAATAACCTCAACTTGGTAAGTGGTGCTCAGCGCTGCGGGGTCGCTGCTTACTGATCCAATGTTGGCACTTCAAACTCACCAACCTCCCCATGTTCGTCATCATCGGTCTGTACGAGCAGTACTTCCGAGTTCCTCACAGTCTGCGCGCGGGAAGCAAGGGCGCCACGCATGCCCTTTTCGATAGCGTTTATTTCGACGGATCAAGAGCATCTCGGTTTTGCAAGCGCTTCGCTTGTCCGTGTTTCTGCCTTTTACACCAAGTCTTACGACAATCTCGCGAACTCGGATTCATTCTGTATTCAGTGGAAGGTCACTTAAACCCTAGTCACTGACCAAACCAACCTGCCGATACTCCTCCGTCTGCTATCCTCCGATTCTTCGTCTCCCCAAGGATGGCAACGGGACTTAACCACCACGCTTCCTTTTTCAAACACTTCGCCATCCCAAAGTTGTCTCCACTGATCCAACAGCTCGTCAAATATTTCTGTTTTTGGGGTTGCCACGTCGCCTCCTCCTGTGCACAACCTGAGAGAGTGAGCACCGAAGATGAGTGATCCTGGGAGGGGGGAAAGGAGCGAAGCGAGAATGTGTGCGAGCTCTGCCTGCTTATCGGCCTCAAAGAGGTGAAAGAACGATGATGCGTGTAGGACAGATACGTGCCCCTGGAGAGGGGTGAGTGTTGTTAAGGATTTACGAGTATCAGTAGGTGGTAATGGAGGCGGTGGAGTAGATTTGAGAGTGAAAGGAAGGCGAGGAAAAATAAAAGTGGGGGAGAAGACATCGCCTGGGATGAATGTAGTTGGAAATGTGGTAGGTGTGGAGCAGAAGAGTTCGTGCCCATATCCCCAGAATTCTTGAAAAGGACAAATACGTCAATATGGTGCGAGAAAAAACTGATACTTGGCGGTGGTAACTCACCTGGCCGGAGGTCGGAAGCATATGCGTTTTCCACTGGCCAGCCGTCGACTACAGCTTTGCGGATGTCGTTACCGACTAAATTGATGCGAATTTGAACTGAACTCGGGGAATGCAGTAGACCGAAAGCTAGGATATACTAACAGCAGCACCCGACATCGAGGAGGATAGCCCCTTGGCGTTCTTTGTCGAGTTTTAGCACATCCCGATACGCATCCAGGCGGGATATCCTCATGTTCGTGAATCGAAAGTTACGAATGCATGGATACCCATAGACCTGTTGGCATCGCGTGGACTCAGGTGTACTGGCACGAGAAGTTATTGAATACAAAAGTAAGCAATACATTGTAAGCTTTTTTCTGAACAGCGATGATGTGCTCCTTCAAGGCTGCTTCATCCTTGATACCAGTTTGTTCCTTGAAGAAAGCAAGTTCGTTTCCAGTGAGCGAGTAAAAGCTCTCATCCAAGGGCGGTTTAGTTTCCGGATTAGCATAGATGGAGGTTGAATGTGTGGCCATGATGAAGAATGAGTAAATACTGTAGGTACCCGGTACCCGTTCGGATCCCTTGACCCCCTGACTCGCAGTCACCACTGATTGTCTCCACATGGTTGTCCGCACAGAGCCAATGCGGTTCCTTTTTTCACATGTGGGGGACTAATAACGCCTAAAAGTCTGAGGCCTGAGGCCGAGTCGTATCCAATTCCTAATTTCATCATGATCGCAAAACTTGCGCCGAGTCTGTCATGGGCCCGACCATGCGCTCACGGAGCGGGAGGCTCAAAAGCAAATTCATCACTCAAGTTCTGGTACATATATTACAGCCCTCGCTCTTTCCTCCCTCCGTTTCCTCTCCTCGAAAAACGCAATGTCCTCAACGTGGTAAGTAATGCTCAGCGCTACGAGCTCGTCACCACTGATCCAATTTTGGTAGGCTGCACACTGTATCAAACGTCTCGATACCTTCCGTGTCGATAGACATGTATACGCGCAGCCCTCCAACCATCGAGACGCTCGCGCAATACGTGCTGCCTGTATTGTCCTGCGCATACCTCACCACCGCACTGTTGACGCTCCCCCACACCTATTACGCTCGCACCGCACTTCTTCCAATCACATTTTGGACACTATTCCAATGCGCAACCCATCTTGATTTCAGTTATGGCTCACCGGGACAGGTTCATTGGAACCAAGGAATGATGGTGAGCACCAGCCCACGCGAGCGCGTCCCGAATTTTGTTCTAACCCTCCGTAACTTAGCTTATTTTGTCTGCAATCGGGATGCGCGCTATTGGTTCTGTGTTTCGGAACCAGGTCCTCGTCAGGATACCACCCCAACCCAAAGGTCAACCTAAAGAGAAAAAAGAGAAAACCACGAAGCCCATTGAAAAACAAAGCACCTGGAGTTGGATTTGCGACGCATCTGACCTTGTTGTAAACCACCGCGGGATCGGCTGGAATTGGTCCCGAGGCCTCCGACTTGGCACGGAAACCCGTTCCACAACTTCAACCACCAGATTCCTTCTCGCAACCTTCTTCTCTTGCATCGCTCATTTTTTGGCCTTTGATTTGATCCACTATGCTATGCAGTCAATCTCTCCACGTACTTTCGGTTCGCCAATGGGCGGGACCATCTTTTTGGCTTCCGTCTCCACACCTCTCCGTTATGTCCAGTCCAGTGTTGTCTGCATCCTGGCCAGCCTCCTCGTCTACTGCGCAATCCAAGGCAGTTATGATGCGTTGACAATCATCGGCATCCAACTCTTATCCCAAGGACCGGCCGATTACCCTCCCATCTTCAACGCGCCTTGGCTAGCGACATCCGTCGACGACTTTTGGACCCATCGGTGGCATCAACTCTTCAGAGACAGCTTCATCAATGTGGGCTTCAAACCAGCCGCCAAGTTGTTCGGTCGTATAGGTGGTACTTTGGGCGCGTATTTCGTGTCTGGAATGTTCCACGACGTCGGACTATGGGGAATGGGCCGAAGCAGGGACACGATCGGTGTTTATGGTTCTTTCCTCCTTATGGGGGTGGGCGCGATACTGGAAAGCACATGGGGGGGTATAACGGGAAAGAAAGTTGGCGGATTCTCAGGTTGGGTGTGGACAATGGTCTGGTTAATCGTGGCTGCGCACCCAGTAGTTGACGCATGGGCGAAGAGCGGAACTTGGGGAGCCTACTATTGGCCTGCAGATTTGAGGCCCTCGGCCTACCTTTTCGGACCCCTCCCGGTACTCGCATAGAGTTACCTTCTTCCTAGTCTTTAATTCTATAAGTATGGCTCGTTAATAGCGAAAAGCACGGTTCTGGGGGATAATGCATCTATGTTGAACGTTGAATGTTGAGCGCGAGTCATCAGGGCGGAGAAGAGAAGATAGTTACCACGCTGTTTTTCTTGCTCCCCAAAAGGTTGAAGTACCAGGAAGTACCTCGTCTTTAACTTCATCCTGTCTCCTTCTCCTAAACTAATGTCATGGCAAGTTTTAGCTCTCTAACATCTCAATCCAAACTTACATTGTTTGTGGTGGTGTAGGTTTGACGGCGTGGTGCCGCCACTCGATTCGCGGGGTCCACTGTCTTGGGACAGCTTTATCCACCTCGTCGTCCCTCCTCTCCTCTGCACTTTCGTCACGAGCGCTTTAACAACTCTTCCAAGCACGTTCTTACCCCGTCTAGCGCTACTGCCTCTCACACTTTGGACGTCGTTCCGATGCGCAACTCGTCTCGACCTCTCATATGGTTTTGAAGAACGGGGACTAGTGTATTGGAACCATGGAATGGTTGTGAGTCCATGCCCCTTTTAAAGCCTTTCCATTTCAAATTGTCGTCATAGCTGGCCTTGGTCACACTTTGCATGCGTGCATTGGGGACTCTTACACGCACGGAGGTTCTCATTAGAACTCCACCGTCAAAGACTCGACCAGCAAGCCCTCCAGCGAAGCAAACTTGGTGGAAATGGACCTGCGACGTCTGTGACCTTATCATTAACCTTCGAGGACTCGGTTGGAATTGGTCTAAGGGCCTCCACGTAGCCCACGAATCTCGCCCGACCAGCTCCACCGCAAGATTTCTCCTCTCAACCCTGCTTTCCTTTTTAAGCCATATCATCATATTTGATCTCCTTCACTACACCATCCAGTCCTTTTCACCAAACACCTTCGGGTCCCCAAGCGGTGGCACCATATTCGACCCTTCACTCCCTGTCCCATTGCGATACATCCAAAGCACCACCATATGTTTTCTCTCAGGACTGACTGTCTACTGTGCCATTCAAACAGTTTACGACCTACTCACTGTCCTCGCTATCATCATCCTTCGCCAACACCCTTCGCAATGGCCCCCCGTGTTTGACTCCCCATGGGCAGCAACGTCCGTGTCGGATTTTTGGTCCCGCAGGTGGCATCAACTGTTCAGAGACAACTTCATCCTGACTGGGTTCAACCCATTTTCTCTTGTTCTTGGCCGCTTTGGTGGCGTTCTCGGCGCTTTTTTTATGTCCGGGTTGCTTCACGACTTTGGACTGTGGGCAATGGGAAACGGGAGAGAAGTCGTCGCCACCTATGGATTCTTCCTTCTTATGGGGGTTGGGACGATATTAGAATCTGCCTGGAAAGAGTTGACTGGCATCAAATTACGAGGGACAGCCATCGGTTGGGTGTGGACAGTGTTTTGGGTCGTTGGTTGGAGTCACATCCTTGTTGACGGGTGGGCGAAGAAAGGATTGATTGGAAGCGTGTTCTTCCCAACTCAGCTGAGATCGTCCACATATGTTTTCGGAACGCGACCATAGGCTAATGACATGATATCACTACGTCCATATCTCAGCATTTTTCGCAATACACCTAATAGCACAGTTGAAAATGACATGCAGGCTTTTGAGCCGTAATTTTGCTCTTCACCAGTCCCTGTTGAGGTCGGTAAACCCCCAAGACGGTTTCAATCCAAGATTCGGCTCTTCTCTATACCTGCAACGAACTGAGGGCGAGCTCCTAAGTCAGCCGCGGCCAGAACAAGCAAAAAGAAACCATACAAATGGAATGATCGCTAGCGTCAAAAGTATGGCCGTAGTAATCTTCCCCATGATACGCTTTGATGGGCCAGTTTTCGTTCTCGTCCAAGTCATCGTCGTCCTCGTATTCACGGGTGTCTTGGCCATCGCCTTCTTCCTCGTCGTCCATCCAGTCGCTTTCATCTTCCTCTAACCCCGTGTTTGTCTGGGCTTCCAGTTTAGGTCTACGAATTTTTGGTCGTCTGTATTCTTGAGCTCTCCCAGACCTGTCCAGGTAGGTACACTCCGTGGAAGCCCATAACGTTGAGCTATTGGCGTCCCAGGCGAGGTCCGTCACAGCGTTGTTACCCGTCGCCATGTCATATACGATCTTCCTCGCGCGTAAGTCCCACGTCATGATCTGTTCCGACTTGTCCCCTCCCGTGAACATCACTGGAAACAACTTTCAGAACGAAGACAAACCATGAATAAATCCATACATACATGGGACCCCGTCGGGATGAGCCAATGCAACCGCAGGACAGCCCGAATCCCGTCCGGAGCCATCGATGGTTAAGACTGGCAAAGCGTGACGCACATCGAACAGCCTCGCGTATCCATCGTTGCATGCTGTCGCAAACACGTTATTGTCGCCCTCACTCGTGGAGAAACCCAGGATGGTTCCCCCATTTCCTAAATATCGGGTCACGATCTTGCCCCCGTGCTCCAAATCAAACCCCACACAAGAGTAGCTGTGTGTCACGTCTGGGTCTGACCCGCATAACATGACTCCGGTCAGGTTCGGATGAAGCTTCCACGTCGCCGCAACAAAATTGGGATCTAAAAGCGAGATGGAGGAATGCTTCTTGCTCCCCGTCGATTCTTTGACTTCTTCCTCGCCGTAATCCTCAAACTCGTCAAGCATGATGGCTTTCCCAATGAGATTGTCGCCATTTGGTCCGTGGGTTTCTAACGCGTCGATGTTCCACACCCCTACGGATCCTCTTCCTGCGCGAATGAACCTCCCACCAGGTAACACTGCCACGGGTCCGGCGTACGTTGACGACCGCAATGTATGCGTCGGGAAAGGCGTGTTTCCGCCATCTGTCTTCCCCCACGCGAAAGATTTGGTCCGGTCCTCATCACCGATGAATATCAACTTCCTCTCCTCGTCCGTGGCGATTTGAAAACCATGCGTTGAGAGACCCGTTTTCAGACCCTGCCACTTCGGGAAACGGCCAGACTCGTGGTCGGGGAGATAGTATACAAGGGATGACTTGTAGCCCCTTCCCGACGCCCCCATCGAGGCGACGGCAACGCACTGTCCTGAAGTGGAGAGCGAAATCCGGACAGGAAGGGGAACCGTACTGGAGGTGCATTCAAAACGAGCTTGCAGCAGAACATTGGCTAAAGGGGTTGTGGGTGTGCCAGAGAAAGGAAGGGTTTCGTCACCCTTTCGAAAGCGAGAATGGGGGTTGGTGAACGCGTGGGGCTTGTACGTTTCGGACCAGGGCTTGGGCTTTGGGAGGAAGGTCACGGGACCGCGAATGCCCTCTGACAGTGAGAATGGGCTCGTCAGAATCTCCTTAGTTCTGTTCCGAAAAAAGGTATCCTTACTTTTGGCATTACATGCTTGAATGAAGGGCAGCATCGCATCTATAAGCCCACTGGCTGTCATCATGTGAGTTCACAGGAAGATCAGATGTTGATTATCAGCGGGTTTCTTCATATGTAGGTCAACTCAAAAAATGTATACGTACAAAAAACCACCTCTGTATGCTCGTCCTCAATAAGGGACGGCGCATCCACGTGGGCAAATGATGGCATAAAGTCGTAAATGCTGTCCGTCCGAGGGCCGTTGTAGCAGAATTTGATTGCAGTGGAGAATAGTTTGTCGGTGCGATCCACGATTTCTGTGAAGTTAGGGGCAGAAACGCCCTCAGCTTGCTGAACAACAGCTGACATTTCTTCGAGGGTGTCGATGAATTTCTTGTCGTGCGCGGCTCCACCGCCTCGACTTCGAGCTCGAGCGGTAGCATTGTCTGCTTCATAAGTTTTCATAAATGCATGCATCCTGTTGGATAACTCATCAAGGCTGTCTGAGAACGATACCATAGATGCGAATAGGGTTGAGTGACTGAGTGTTGTGGTGGTGGGAAGAAAGAACACGGGCACAACAAGAACAGATTCCTCTGGCTCTTGGGTGTATCCCCAGTATATTATGTACAACACCAAGCGATAGCGAGTACATGCCACGTCACAAGCAAAACCAGGCAGTAAGTAGCCTCGACGGATCCAAAAAAAGTCACAATTTCAAGTAGCAGAGCTTGAGCGTTTGCAAACAAGGTCTCCTCTCTCGTTAATGTTGCTCTTGTGGACGAGCAGGAAGTCAACGCTGAGCGCTGAGCAATGACGTAAAACTGTTGTGGGTTGTTGAACAATGAAGGTGGCCCAGTCCTCAAGGCCTCAGGCACAGGGACAAGTTCGCCTAAACATCGTCCGCAAATTAAAAGGGACTGTCTGAGCATAATCAACTTCATAAACACACATAGACTGGTTATTTGCATCTCGATAGCGTCATCAGACGAAGACAGCTTGCGATTCTACCCACCGAAGCCTCACCACATGGAATGATGCCCTTCGAGCTCAGCGTATCCCCAAGTTGGTATCACGTCAAGATCAGGTTCCTCACGATACCTATAGCGAACTGGATAGACCAATTGTCAGTCCAGTCAAATTGTACAAAGGTGGTTGGAGTATTCTTACAGATCGAATGCTCGCTTGCGTCGAAGGTGTGTCCATAGTAATTTTCCCCGTGATGAGCGTGTGCAGGCCAGTTTTGGCCCTCTTCCATTTCGTCATCATCCTCGTACTCGTTCTCTTCACTTCCTTCATCACCTCTATAGTCTTTCTCGTCATCCTGATCCATAGGTGTCCCACCCGTTTGCGGCTCTTTCTTAACTTTAAGAATTCTTGGTCTCCTGTAGCCGTGATGACCCCCCATCCTGTCGACATATGGGCACTCGGTGGTTACCCACAACGTTGAACTGTCGGCATCCCATGCCAGGTCGTTCACGGCGTTGTTACCTGTCGCCATGTCGTATACAATCCTCCTCGCGCGTATGTCCCACATCATGACTTGTTCCATCGTCTGTCCTCCAGTAAATATCACTGGCATGATGTTGAGAACCGAAAACGGCAAAGAATTGGTTCGGACGTACATGGTATACCATCAGGATGGGCTAACGCGACTCCAGGACAGCCCAAAACCCTCTGAGAACTATCGATAGTCAATACCGGCAATGGGCGCCTCACATCGAACAGCCTGGCATATCCGTCGTTGCACGCCGTCGCGAACACGTTTCTATCGCCTCCACTTGTCGAAAACCTGGAGATGCTTCCACCATTCCCGAGATACCTAGTCACGATGCTACCTCCGTGTTCTAAATCAAAGGCCAGGCAGGAGTAGTTGTCCGTGGTATCGGGGTCTGACCCACAAAGCATGACCCCGTTCAGGTTGGGATGAAGCTGCCACGACGCCATGACAAAGTTGAGGTCCATAAGGGGGACAACAGCATCCTTCTCGCTCCCAGATGACCATTCGATCTCGTCCTCATCATCACGCATGGTATCCTCCTTTTTGATCTTCTTCCCAATAACCGTTTTGCCTTTTGGTCCGTGTGTCGCGAGCGTGTCGATGTTCCATACCCCCACCGACCCTTTACCCGCACGAATGAGCCTTCCACCAGGTAACACCGCTATCGGACCCGTAAAAGACTTTGATTGCAAGGTGTGCGTCGCCAACGGCGTATCATAATTTTCGTCCTTATTCTTCTTTCCCCATGCGTATGATTTGACGCGAGATGCATCACCGACAAAGATCAACTTCCTCTCCTCGTCCGTGACACTGTGATAGGCAATATCCGACAAACCCACTTCGAGGCAATGACTGTCCGGGAAACCGCTGATGTCGTGATTGGGAAGATAATACATCAGCACTGGGGTGCGATTCTTGTATCCTCCCATCGTAGGAACGGCAACGCATTTCCCAGAAGTAGAGATAGAGAGCTGGATAGGAAGTGTAATGGCATCGGAGCTGCACTCAAAGCGACCCTCTAGCAAGACGTTGGCCAAAGGAGTCGAGGACGTGCCAGAAAAAGTGGTAGATTCTGCACTGTCCCGAAAGCGTGCATGAGGGTTGGTCAAAACGTGGGGCCTGTACGTTTCAGACCAAGGTTTTGGCTTCTTCGGCAATGCGACCCCACCGTCCTGCCCTTAGGGGGTGGTTAGGTCTTTCCAACTCAATCCCGATTCAAGGGGGATCACCGTACTTTCATCCATAAACTCTTTCAATAGTGGCATCACGGCGTCGAGAAGTCCGCTCGCTGGTATTCGGTGAGAGCACGACACACCAAAGAAATTGAAAATAAGTGGAAACTCCTAATTGAATAACCAAAAACCTACCGACAACCCCTTTCTCTCGTTCGTCATTGATAAGAGACGACGTGTCAACATGGGCGAAGGACGGCATACACTGATAAATGCTGTCCGCCTCGGAGCCTCCGTAACAGAACGCGATCGCCCTAGAGAAAAGTTCATCGACCCGATCCACGATTTGAGCAAGGTCAGGAGCGGGGGTATCCTCTGCTTGATGAACAATCGTCGACAGCTGCTCGAGGATGTCGATGAGCTTCCTGCGGTGGGCTTCCTCTTCGTCCTGATACTGATATTCGGCACGTTCATCTTCAGAGGTTTCCATGAATGCATCCAATTTCAAGGAAAGCTCAGAGAGACTATCTGAAAACGAAGTCATCTGTTGATTTTGTGGTGGTAGTGGAAAAGAAGACACGGCGAACAGCGCGGGTAGTTTGATAACTTCGACCCCAGGACTCTTATCAGCGTGCCAGGGGGACCCCTATGTACGTTTATGGAAGCCGTGGCATATGAGTACAGCACCATCAGCATGGCATTTCCACCGTGTACCAATGAGAATCTACCACATCACGAAGGGTGTAAGTAAGTCTGCAGCTGCAAAATTAGACACACTTGTTAGAGGCATATGGAGGCAAAAGTGGGAAACAATTACATATTCCTCATAATGATGCAACACTTCTCGAAGTTCTCTCCTCGTGATTTCTGCCCGATAAAGAATCTCATCATCTGTTTTCTTCCCATCAAAGTATTGGTTTATACTGCAATGCGAAGATGGTGAGAATCGTTTCCAAGTATGAATAAAGCAAGGGGGACCCACAGTTCGAATCTTCGGGCGACATGGGATTCCTTCCCTCTGGACATCGCGGTCAACCACTTTCGTTGTAAGGCAGTAGCACGCGAAGGGTCACTGATCAGCGTCGGCCACAGGTTATCCTCAACGGAGTCCCACCCAACCCCAGACATGTCATCTGATTCAAATTCTTCATAATCATCTTCGTCGTCTTCTTCCTCCTCTTCGTTGATATCTTTCTCGCTGCCACTAAACAACAACCCGCTCAATTTACTCCCGGCAGAACCATTTGAGGAGACACGTCTCGTGTAGTTTCGGGCACTCTTTGGAGACAGGGAGAGCCATGCTATGCCCGAGGAATTGACATCTTCCGCTTCGAGTTCTTGACGGAGACCCCTCCGGCCGCGGTGTTTTGTGCCTCCAGCTTTCTTGGCAAGCCATCGCTCCTTGGCTAGGCGGACACGAAGTTTGAGATCACGAGTTGCAACAATGCGCACACGCAAATGTAAAGTAACTAGCAAGTCTCGTTTGAGCATCCAGGAAATGACGTCGTGATATATGGGAATGAGGTCTTTTGACTTGACGACAGATGCGAAAAAATGATTGTCGCTTTGTTTGGACACTGCAGTCGAGATAGTTGCAAGGATTTGAGGAAGCGGGGTGACAGCGGGGTGGTCAAAATTCTTCTGAAACTCTTCGGCAAGCTGAGCCATTCTGGGAGGAAGTAAGCAAGCTGATAACGGAACAGTGTAGTGGTCTCGTACGGAAGATCAAACTCGGGTGAAAGAGTAAACACTGTTTTGAGGCTGGGGTGGACGATATCGACGACTTTGGCCCGGCGATGTTGAACGAGCCAACGCACAGTCGGATAGACCTGGCTTTCCAAATCCCAGTCCAGCAAGCTCGCCATATCCGCCACCCTGACAACGTCAGCGATATTACCTCCCATCTGTATTTTGAACACGTACGAAAGGGTGATGGAAGCTATTTCGAGAAACCTGATGAGGCCTTCCACAACAACCCTGTCTTCTGAGGCAAAGTCGATGTCTTGAAGGTTCATATACGCGTTGAGATCGCCTTGGGCGTCTAAAAGGAGAAGACTCTTCCAAGGGGCCAAGATTGGCAATCTCCACCCAATTGTCATATCAGGGCCCCACGCTTGGACTTCGTCATCGTCCGGGTGGTTGAGAAAATCTAGCTCGTTCTCAGTTGTCGTGTGTAAAAGCAAGTCAAGGTAGGGGGGGAGCTGAAGTTCCAGAGAAAGGTTATTGATGGTTAGTTGTGCCATGGACGACGTTTTGATGGCCTCAAACAACGCTTTCATAGCGGAAACAATGCTTGATGTTTCGAGGGCTTGCGCCACAAAGCTGGAAAATGGCTCTCCTACAAAGGAGTTAAATGTTAACGAAACGACACCACAAGGAGTAAAGTTACTCACCTTTAGATATGCACGATTCCTTCAAAGAACCCAGCGTTTCACATTGGCTTTGTATAAAACCCGACAGGACTTGCTCCTGATAGAGGACAGCTGTAACTGGAAACGCCATCTGCTCGTATACAATCTCAAAATACTTTGAAACATTCCCAGAGGCTGACGAGGAGGGATCTGGCAAGTCGAGAACGAAGACGAGGTGGAATGTGTGCAACCATGAACCAGGATCCTTCTCTGAAAGGGGTGAAGGTCGGACCGGGCTAGCGGAGACGGCTGTAGAACGTTGCTGGGAGGATACCCTTCCGCTCCTCGACTCTCGACCTCTCCCGTAGGTTACATCCCCTTTCTCGTGCTCGAATTTCCACACCCCGTGTTGTGAACACACTGGATGACCGATGAACGCAAGATCGTCTACGACGAGCACAAACTTCTGGTGGCACATAGAAGAATGAGGACAGAGGAGGTTTGCAAGAAATTTTGAGGAGTATCCGTAAAGGTGGTCGTACTCGTCATCGGCTGGGGAGAAAGGACCATCATTCAAAGTTGGTGAGTTTCGCCCTGATGGTGGCCGAGACGACGAATGTGAAAACGAGACCGAACGGTCGCGTTGATGTTCTGGTCTTCGCCACTGATACTCCACGTCATTTTCTATAGGCGGCGGTGGAAGGTTCGTTTCTGTTGAAAGGTCTGCAAAGTGAGAGGTCTTCCATGGGTTGTCCATTTGGGTTGGCAGAACATGTTCGCTAGGCGGCGCTCGACTGAACCTGGGTAAGGATATGGGATTTGGAGGCCAACAGCATACCAGGCTTGACTCGTTTGCTGAGGTCGTTACGAGGAGAATGGATGAGAGTGTTTCGGCCATCCCTCATAGTGGAAGCAGCGTGAGACCTCATCATTTCCAACAGTCAGGGTCGCCTTTACGTTTCTCCATTCTTGATCCCAACTCTCTCATCTTACGGCCACTTCAGTATCACAATGTACACTTGGAGCTGTACGATCATCCACGAGGCTAACCGTGCGTTTCATCAAGGCCAAGTCCCCAAAAATACACCCAAAAGTACGCGCTCCGTTTTCTCGTCGGCTGCACTTTGGCCATCTCAGGACATTCAGCTCTCAAGGCCCAGCGAGGTGCTCAACTTGTGCATTCAATCATGAGAGAGATTGCTTGCCTCCAGCTGGTCTAAAACTAGATTGTCCCTTTCGGAACCAGGACCAATTCGTTCGAAAGATTGACAGATCCTTGAACTTACCCCTGTGGCGATACCGCGTTCTTTACGGGCCATGGTTGAAGCGCGCACCACTATCAGTGTACTGGCAGTCATGGAAACTCGGTAAATTCTGCCAGGATCGCGGAGTCTTGCCGTCCTTGCTTCGAATTTCTGCCAAGCCTGAACGAATCTCCGCCAGGTCAACGCAACCCATGTGTTCTGTGCTCGGAACATCCATCGAAACATGATCGCATCCCAGTCTTTGTGAACACTTTCCCAGTCCGTGGCGATATTCCGGCCCACGATGCGACTTTGAGGCTGGGTGCCTGATCTTCTCATTGATGAAGGTCTGCGTTATCTCCTATCTGGGTAACTTTTCTCTTGACGGCTATCACCAACTGCGCAAAAGAGTATCACTGGACTGGTCTGTATCTGCGGTAGATGATTGATTCGCACTCCTGCAACGTACCTTTATTGCCATTTGAAGACCTTCAACTCACACTCCAACGCACAATGACTTTAACTGAGTATGATTGCTATTCCCGGCTAGCTTTCCGTGGAAGAGGAGCGTTAATCATCCATCTATCATCAACCGCCCACACAAAGTGACGTACAACTTCATTTTCAAGGCACCACTCTCTTTGATGAGTAAAATCCGACAACCGTCCCCACACGGCCACCTTCCCATGTGCGTCGTCAGCACCAACTGTCGAGTTTTTGAAAGGCAGACACGCTGATATCCCTTAGCCAAAATAGGTCAAAGTGTCGGCTGTCGCACTTAATATCTCGATATCAATTTCAAGCTGCGATTCGGACTTTCTATCCTGACATCTTTCAACAAAGTTGTCCAACAATTTCCCTCCGTTTCAACCCTCCCACAATTCCTTTCCAAAAGTAATGCCACTGTCGACAATTCTTGCTTTCGAAAGAGACCATCCTTGCTCGACGCGTATATGCGACAGCTTGACAGGGAAACTTCTATATATCGTTTCAACAACAGTAATCCAACAGCCGCAGCCAAAGACGGTTACAGAGGTTCGAAGGGCTGCAGGGGGAGTTATTGCGACTTTTGAGTGGAAAGGTTTCAAATCGGATCTTGTGTCTTTTGGGAATGGTGAACCGATCCCAACTAGCAATTGGTTGAAGAAGAGTTCTTTGCCATTTAAAGAGTATGTCCCCGCTGCTACTCGCCGCCTCGCTGGGGATGTTCTCACCTCGGCCCTCTTAGTTCGGTCACATACAAGGACGAGGACTGGAAAGCCTACAAATGGAAAGGTTTCGCCCCCGGATTATCACTCGAGGTACGAGTAGATTTTCCACGTGTGTAGGACTGCATATGTACCGCATGCAAATCATCATCTATCCACAGCTATACTCCGACAATGACAAGTCGAAACCACTCCTAACCTTTTCCCGATCGCGGTTCACGCCTTCCCCTACCACCCGCCATCGCTTCGCCGCAACCCTCACTATCGACGATGCTCTCACCACGGACCTCGACGTTCTTGACCACATCGTCGTCTCTTTCCTCTACCTCGAAAAATGTCGTCGCCAACGAGACGACGACGAATTTAGCTTAACTGGTTCCTCTTGAACGAGGCTGCCTATCAAATATTTTTTGCTGCTATTTCTTGCTTGTTTTTATAGTATCCCAACCACATACTGTATCCTAGCCAGTTTCCTGGGTTTGCAGTGGAGAGAAAAAGTTAACCCTCATGAACCCCCCGACGTAGTTCAGTGGTCCTCCGATGCACAGGCTGTCTCTGGGGACCAAGATGAGGAATAGACTTTTGTTCAGTTCAAGAAGAAAATGCAAGTAGTATTGTAATACATCCGCTCAACGCTGATGGCACTTGGGATCATATCTTTGAGAACGGCTGTTGACACTGCGTTCTGTTCGACCGCTCTTCACCCGAGGCCCGCGGCCGCTTTCGTGGATTTCATGTGTCAGAGTGTGGAGCATAAGCTTCGGCTCATCAGATGTAGTCTGACAGTTCTAGGCAGCAAACGGGCACGAAAGCAAGTGCGTCGATAAATCAAGGTAGAGGAGGGGGTATAGATAGGAGATTCCAACAATCAATAAGCAAATAAAGTGAGGGAGTGAAAGGATGCCGAGAACCCGGTTTGCAAATTTATACGAATCAAGCGACGCTGCGTAAGTGAGGGATTGACAGGAACAAAGTAACTAGCCACTGATACTAAGTATTGATGAAACTTATGAGGAAGGAGCGTGATGTGGTCGAGAAGGAAAATTCATATGTGCGATTGCTAAGATACTGGTCAGTCTGGGGGCGAAGCATGGCTGAACCGCGCACCGTCTGTGATCTATACAATGATTCCGGGTTGGTAAGAAACGAAGTGTAAAAAGAAGAGGCAGACGTGAAAAGAACGGCTTTGTATACCGTATTATCCCCTGTTTACTCCTCGTCGGGGATCTCGTGAACCTCATCCGGAATCAACGCCACGCTGACCGGTCTTGGTTTAGAGAGTGGTGCAGCCTCCAACAGGTTGACGATGTCTTCGATATCATCACCCGAGTGCGTGAAATCTTTGCCCATGCCTTGCATCACGGATGCATCATCATCCAAAGTAGGAGAAGAGCCTGTGACGGAGATTTGCCGGGCAAAAGCATACGGTTCCGGCGAGACAGAAATCGTTTCGTCCGTTGAAGGTGACCTCTGGACCTCCTCATCGTGTGTTTCTGGTTCGATCACTAGCTCGTCTGTGGACCCTTCAAACGTGATCTCCACTCCCGATTCGGTTTCCTCAACAGCAGGTTGAACAGATTCCTCCGAGTGAGCTTCAGCGTGCTCTTCTTCCTCCTCTCCGCTATGATCGTCTTCAGCTTCGAGAGCAATGGCAATACTTCCAGTCACCGGAGGAGTCTGCGATTTCGCCGCGGCTTTACCGCGAATCGAAGACGGCGTGCCAGAAGTTCTCGTGGCACCCGCTGCAGCCCCGCCCCTCGAAGCGGGTTTCTTTGCACTAGCCCGCGCGGTGCTAGGACTGGCCGAGGTGGGAGTGCGCGCTCGTGAGAGCGAAGCTACGGTTGGCTTACTCAAGCGATCCGCCGCGGCGCTGCTCAAAGTCGCCTTCTTGACAGGTGTAGGCAAATCTGGAACGGAACTACGCGCTCTTGCGAGTGAAGCAGCAGTGGGAGCAAACAATCCAGAGGGCGTCTTTGGTCGACTGGGTGTCTTTGGCCGCAAAGGAGTGGTGGTGGAGGTCGTCGTTGAAGCAATAGAGGGACGTGATGAAGGAGTTTTGGAACGCATTGATGGCGGGGAAGATAATTTGGCGGCTGTCGCCCTGCGCGCTGCTGCACTTGGCGACGACGTAGTTGAGGTGGTTGTTGACTGACCAGTGATTTGAGGTCGGAGTGGCACCGCCTCCGATGGTTTTGCAACAGCTTTTATTGGTGCTTTAGAAACCGGTCTAGGCGTTCTCGAGGATGTTGAATTTGATTTAGGAGCCGCGGTTTTCGGGGGTGCGACTGGGGTTGGGACCTCCGTAGTTTCTTCCGGAGCCAACGTAATTGCTTCCACTTGGGGAGATCCATCCACGCTCAGCTGTTTCTGAGGTGGTGTGAGAGGCTTCGTGCTTTCTGTGATGGATATTTCGGGGGTGGATGGAACAGATGACGTGCTGCTGCCTGCCGCCGCCGCCTTCAGCGCATTGATGAACGTCGAACCGGATGCAGATTGCGCTGGAGAGGGAACGACTGGAGGTTTAGTCCAAGATGAAGGGGGAGGCTTGTCGTTGACAGCGGGTTTTGGAGGCCATTCGCGTTTCTCCTTGACCTCCTCCTTTGCAGAGTCGCCAGTGACGTTCGAGGCAACGCTTGAACTTCGTGGGGACGTGGCATTGGGAGGGTTGCGTTTGACCTGCTGCTCAAATCGTCCGATGAGGTTGGCTACGCTCTGACGTGGACGTTCGTCTGGGAGTGTCCTAGGATGCAAGTCCATGAATCAATTGAGGTTGTAAGAAGCTTAAAGAGGGGGGGGATAAGGTGATATCACGGCGATGTGAAAAATGCGTACATTCAGCCAAGGTATTGAGAATCAATGGTACAAAATAAAAGGAAAGTGGAAGATGTGAAATTTGGATGATAAAAGGTTGAGAAAGAGTTTGTATTAGTAGTAGTCTGCCGTCGTCGCCGTCGTCGTCGTTGTTGTACGTATTGAAATTGGATTGGCAAACGGTCAGTGGCGAAACGGCCATCAACAATTTCTCCTTTCCAACTCAGGCTACCGTCATGGTAACCACCCGACAACCTCTGCTAATCCACGTTCCCAATCATCTCCCCTCCAAAAATGTGTTCCTTCGTCTATCTCAACAACTCTCAACCTTCCTCGTCCTTCCCCAAGACCTGCTTTCCAACCCCTGTAGTTAGACACGGATGTAAACTCGTCCTTGTTCCCATAAATGATCAATACGTTTGAATTCTCATCACCAATAATCTCCAAAAGTTTCTCTTCAAAAGTCCCGGAACGGAACAAGGTCAACCACGACCTCGGTCCCAGTGGGTATGACAACAGCAGATGCGATGTCTTGATTGGCAGCTGAAGAACAGGATGCGCAGACGCAATGAGCGCGCC
>CEMH01204474.1:0-10081 GCA_001179725.1 Macrocystidia cucumis | reverse complement strand
ACAAGAACAACCGAACGGATATCAGGAATCACAGCCATCGCCCACTGAACCAACGCCTGCAGATCACCCACTTCACTCAGCCCGGTGAACGAGCTCCATCCCGTTGACCGACCGACGCCCCGGGAGTTATACCGAACAACATGATAATTGGCGTTCCGGAGAGGCTCGACGAGCGATATCAACACCCTACCAAACGCATGGACGTCGTTCCCAGAGTCGCACAATGAGAGAGACCTTCATTGGTTTTGAATGAATGAATGAAAACGCACGGGTCATTCATTCGCCCTCCAAGCCAAGACCATGGGTGCAGGCAGACGGCAAGTTTCGACCCGCTGGATACTTCGTTTGCCCCCGAACTTGTAACAGGTTGAGATACCACAGCCTCGATAGAAACGCCAGTTGACAGTTCAATGATAGTGCGTTGCGACATTTAGATCAATTGGTCATGTCGGTGCAGCCAAAAGCGAAATGGTGACAGAAAGTTCAAGTTCAAGATGGAAAATGACCCGCCGTCGACATGAAACCTGAATATTGAATGTTTGCAGTTCCCGTCACTCACGCAGCACAGATCAATTCCAGAGAAGAAGAAGAAAAGAGAGAAACAAAGGGAGAGCATATGTAGGTATACAAGAAAAAAAAATGTAGTAAAGAATTATTTCCGCCAGCGAATGAACGAGAGAGACAACACTGCAAGATAAGCTACGAATACTGAGGTGGGGGCTGTATCACCTGGTGCAACTGCGCCATCTGCTGTCGCAAAACGATCACTTCATTCCTCAATTCTTCCTGATCCGGGGGCACAGAACTAGTTGCACCCGAATCAGAAGGCGGAAGTGATCTGCTACCACCAGATCCGGATCCACCTGCATAACCAATGGGATAGTTCACAGGTGTTTGACGAGTTTTTCCCGACATCGGGGCGTCTGTCATGTATGGCGAATACCTAGTGAATGGCTGGGCAGGAATATCCGAAGACCCAGGAAACGGCACAGGAGCCTCCTGTTTTATCATCAGCCTCCGGATACTCGTCGCACTGGTTCATAAGATGTTCTCACCAACAGATTGGGAGTCTGTTCTTCCCGCTTCTTTCGGAAGTGACGGATGTACCAATAGGCAAGGCCCAAAGCCATGCAAAACAATACAACCCCCACCACAACCCCAGCGATAGTTCCACCTCTCATTCCTGAGCTTCCATCAGACACGTTCTTGCCTTGTGAAAAGGCGTTCGGATCCGAGGGTACCTTCACCGCGACCATTTTCCGACTTGACAAAAACTCTCTCTCTCAGCCACCAAAAGATATCATCGTCAGGAAACTCAGACTCACGTCAAAGCCAGCAAGGAATAGATAGCACCTTGAGCGGGGCTGCTTCACCATCAGCGCACTTTTCTTTGCATTGAGAAACAAACAACCGGGTTTACCTCGCAATGCCTCCTTTAGCCGGAACCTCTCCACTAGTTGGATTGTATATCGCTGGGAAGGGCTCGGGCGATGTAGCCAAAGCAGCACGAGCGCGTACCCAGGACACCATGGTATTTCTGACGCCATCATCTGTTGCAATGGCGGCAACGAGCATCGTCCAGTCTTCAAGAAGAAAAAGAAAAAAGCCAGTCAGCGCAAGATAGATGAAACCTCACACCCAGTCGTGAAACTAACGTGATTTTGTGAGGTCCGGGGTTGAACTATCCAAGCCGAGACCAAAACCTCTTGCTAATATGAAAAGGCGTAAAACTCGTCATCATCCTGTTTCCTGTCGACTCTTGGAAAGAAATGGTAGAAAGCCACACACCATTGGGTATCAGAGACTTGTAAAAGTTCGTTTGGAGATCATAAACACTTGCTGGCACGATCTTCGTTTGCAAAATGCGGTCCGCGTATAGGTTGTACATCAATGACCATGTCGATGCTTGTCCATAAGTCCCAGTGACTCTATCACTCGTGACAGCTAGACTCTGCCATTGCTTCATATGAGCGGACGCGGTTGCCTATTAAAATACGAAATTCAACAAATCATCAGAGACGGATGTCCTGAGGGCATTTGTATCAGATATCACTGACAGCAAAATTTGTTGCGTCTGCCTTGTTACCCAGGAGAGTACTGATTTCCGACATGGCTTGGATGGCGATAATCCCCTTCACAGCTAAATTGGATTGGTTGGGAGTGGTTATCCCGTCATAGGTGGTGCTATCAAGCAGCAGGTTTAAAGACGCTCAACTATCCACGGGTATTCGGGTACTCACAAACCGTTGGGTTGTAGAGTAACGTTGCTCAGGAAATTAGCCCATGTTTTCAACGTTTGCTCCTGAACGAAAACCGTCAGCGTTTGGCACATCTTTCAGCTATGGGGGAAGGAGGTGACCAACATATATTCGCAAGAGCGATCCATCCCCCGAGTATTTTGCGTGGGCAAGAGCGAGAATGAGCATACTTGCCGAGTCTGTAAACGTTTCCAAAAAAGCCACTGTAAGTGCCGATCCTCCAAAAAGGGAAATAAAAGGCGATTCACTTTCGATACCGAGAGCTTTCGAAGGGCTTAAATTGCCCGAAGAACTCGGGAACTGAGAACCTACAAAGCAATAGATCTCAATATCAAGACAAGAACGAGGAGACGTCCCAAAACTCCGCCCTGAGACAAAAAAAAAAGACCCACCAAGGTCAGAACCAGTGAGTTCTGTTGACTTGTACGCTTCCAAAATCGGCTTCAACAGTAACCCTCCAAAAGAAGCGTTCAGGTACAAAAACGCCGGAAACGCAGCATATATCGATGCCACCGGGTTCACCCCTCTGAAACGTTTTTTGTGTGTTTAACAAAACGAGGTCCTCAAGAATCGCAATAATAACTGAACTCACCTATCCGTGCCTACATCCTTCATGAAGGCTTGAATATCGGGCGTGGCTCCTTTAGCACCCCTGGGAGCCGTGACCTCGATACTGGCAAATAGTTGCCTCGAACCTAACGACACCACCTCTGCGTATTGCGTAGAAACCAAGAGGGCCTCGGAATAGATGACCTCATCAAGCGCCTCTGCTCGCTTTTTACAATCTTGAAAATCCTCGATGAAAGCAGTGAACTATTGTGAAAGTGAGAAAAGGGGTTCAAAATCGGGAACAAATAACGTGGGGTGGCTTTTGGGGGGAGGGCTGAGATCAAACATACCGCATTTTCAATAGACGAATATTTCGTCCAAAAATAGGAGCTTCGGAGTTGACCATTGATAGAAAACACTGGATCCCGAACATAACCCACGGCGAAAACAACTGGAGAGGTCGTTCTCGATACTTCGCCCAATTTCACAGAGACCGCTAAAATCGGGAAAGCACTAAACGAACGCCGCATCGTCAGAAGGGTGACAAGCAAAAAGCAAAGCAGTGGAGGGAAGTTCACTCGTTGATTGCACGAAATCGAGTGTCTTTCGTATTGTTCAGGCCTCCTTGAGCTTTGAAACCGTTTCTCGCGACGTCGTGAACCCCGCTTTGCCATGTCGTGGCAGGAGTCTGGTGCACATGAATAAGGACCCCATCACGACGGGGAATGGCGCTGCGTCTCACCATCGGGGCACCAAGATAAAACGTTCCATCCAATGCCATATCATCTGATTCAGTATTTCCGGTGGGGGGGCTATCTCGTTTTGAGGCGTGTAAAACATAAAGATCCGTTGTCGAGGTGGACCAGCTGATTGGGTCCGTAAGAGCGGGGGAAAGCCATTCTAGTCACCGTGAATGTGAGTACCCAAGGAGGAGAAGAACATGCACTATGGAAGGAGACGAACTGACCACCAGTGACGTCCATGTACACTTCGACATCATGGGTTCCACCGTCCGTAGACGATGCTTCTACAGAAACGTAAGAAAACGGAAAAGATTGGCGGACCCAGTCTGAAGGCTTTATCAAAACATCAATGGGATGTCCAAAAAAAACCTCAAAAACAGTCAATGGGGTATCCTCACCTCGATCGGACTGAGATAAGTTATGGTCAATTTCATGGGGCCTGCCTGCATTGATAAAATTGTTCTTGAGGGCTTGATCTCGGTGGATAACAACGTTGCTTTGGAGTCAAAGAAGTTGTGTCCCATCCACTCAAAGAGTTTACCGTCCACTCTAACCACACCAAGCCAGCCCAGAACCTATGTAGCGCCAATGTCCGAGGTTGGTGGTGAATACAAAAAAGCAAACAGAAGACATACATGACCATTCCAAAACTCAGGCCAGTCTGTATTCAGATTTTTATCGTTTGTCCAGGCTTGAAAGTAAGGTGAGCGAACAGCCAAGGGGATCCCGCCCGGTTTGAAAGCGATTTGGCCCAACACGAGAGTGACGAGCGAGAGAAGCAAGGTGGCAAAGTGTAACAGAGACATGATCAAGAAGAGAGAAAGTGGGTATGTAGAGGAGATGAAATGAAATGATGTTGCGACCGTCCAAGGCCTTACTAGTGACTAACAACATGATATGCCTGGCTGGGGGTGGTCATGAAAGGCCGCGTTCAGGGTGACGAGAAGACGACCTCAAAAGTCGGATGGTCCCGGTTGGTTTCGCCTGCGATGCATGGGGAGCATAGAATGGTTGGGTTTTACCGGAGTATCTTAAGAAGGAATTCAGTGGGCTTTGAAGACCTTATCCCAACTCATCAACGCGTCGACGATGTCGCGGTCGGGATTCAACATTCCCACACCCCTGTTATCAACACGGTTGTCATAGCACTGAGCACTCGAAGTACTAGCAATTGATTGTCACCCGAGGAAGCCGTTCCATCGACAGCTCCGACATTAAATTACTTATAAACAAGCCAAAGCTTCAACCAACCTCTTCATCATCATGCAACAAGCATCAAGTTCCCCAACCCCACCAACACATACTTGTAGAGACGACAAAGCTCCCGGCTTCAAACCCAACTTCTTCTCCAAATACAGCGTCACCATAGACCACCCCATCTCTTCCGTATTCGCTCAAATCGCTACCCCAACGGGCTTCGACCGACTCGCCCATCTTTCCGAGCTCTGCACAGCTTTCCAACTAGACGAACAAGACCACATCTCCCTCCCCGCAGGCTCCAATCAATCCCTACTCACCACCCATGTGCGCACTCTCCCTGCCACCTCCCCCCTTCCAAACAATGAATCCGGTCAGCTTCTTCCTCGGCAACATTTCACCCTCGTGGAAACCGTTCCCCTCTTTTTCGGCCTTCTCTCAAGCCGCGTGAACCTAAAAGGAACTCTGACATGGGACGAACCCGCAAAAGTTGCGCTATACGAGAGTGAAGGCTCCGGTGGGATCTTGGTGTGGAAGTTGAAAACACTGGAAGATATCGAGGATGGACGGCGGACAAGGGTGACGGAGGAGATTCAAGGTCGGTGTCCCCCATATTTACAGTGGATCGTCCAAAAAAGTGCAACGAGAGCTCATATGTAAGTCCCACATCGGTGGCATCTTTTGGCATTCTTCGACACGAGGACTGACCGGGATTGATTAGCGCTCAAATGGACAAGTATCATACCCTTTTGGAGGAGTGAGGCGGAGGACTTCAGCGATGCTATAGTAGATGTCATTGTGCAGTTGTAATACAACCTAACAAAAAACAATGGGGAGTGAGTATAAGAGTAGCAGATGCTATGGAGGGGTGTCAAGATAGGGAGGGTACATATCGGCAGTCCATATAAATAATACAACAGAAAAAGAAAAAGCTTATCTAGTGTCAAACGCATCCAACACAGACTCTAGTACAACTTTAGGCAGGAGCAACATCCGTTGCTCTATCAATACATCTTCATCCGCCTTGCCCATCTCACCTGGCCCTTTCCGAGTAGTACAACGCAACCCGAGCTCAGTGGTAGCCAGTATCGATCCACGGGATGGGACGTAGTCGCTGAACGCGTCTGACATTGATCGCGACTCAAACGATTCGGTGTGGTCGGCAGAGACGATCTCAAAACACGTAGACATGATCTCTTCACGGGTGACTCGAGCGAGGCCGGTGACTGATTTAGCGATTCGTCGGACTTGGTCTCCAAATCGGCTGCGAAGACCGTTGGAAGAGGAGGGAGAAGCAGAGTCATAGCTCGAACACCCAGCTATTATAAAGGTATCGGAAGTCCAGCGGAATATGGTCTCTGTGAGGTCGTTGACGGCGTAATCCCCGAGGGTTGGATATATGTTATGGATGTGTTGATGGGTAAGGGAACGCCATTTTGAAGATGTGGGTTGGGGTTCTGGGGGAAAAGTGGTCATCGATGATTGATTATCTGCTGCATCAAAAAGAGCATCACATACCTTCCAAACACATGTGGGAGTATAATTGGGATAATATAGCGTCGGATTTTGAAGGATAACCGATACAGAAGGAGGCAAGGGCACGAACGATGCACGTCGATATACACCCCTGCAAAGCGAGTTGAAGCAATGTGGGATCCTGGGAATGATCCCTGGTTGAAAGAATGTGTGTGAGGTTTGAACCAAGGCGAGCCGTCATTTCATGCATAGCCTGGGCAGATCGAGAAGAAGGGGGACGAGAGTCTTTGTCAAATGTGCACAGTTCGGTAGCTGCTGCGGTGAACTGAAGGATCTCGGAGTTTAGGTCATGAACGGCCTGGAGGACTTGAGCACCCGACCAACTGTCTGTTCTGGTGAGATAAGTTTCTGAGGATCTGATCCGGGCACGTTCCTCTTCAGAGTTTGTCGAGCGGGAGCTTTCATCACTGCCTCGGCGGGGAGTTGGGCGATCTCCGTTGGTGAGGTGGGACTTGATAGAGGTCAAGCTCTGACTATGCTGGACCTCGCGATTTGATTTAGCATGGAGATCTTCACTGCGGCGGCGTTCCTTGTTGCGCTCCCTTCTCAAGCGCTCGATTTCTGCCTCCCTTAATAGAAGCTGTTCCCTAGTCTCTTTCAAGGCCTTGTCCAGGGAGCGACATTTTTCCTGTAATTTGATGACTTCTGCCTGTGATCGATTGAGTTCTGTCCTTGTAAGGTCCAATTCGCGGCGCATGGGGTGTGGGGATGGTTGGTTATTATGTGAACCTGCAGCGTGGCAAGAGCATAAACAAGAGTCGGATGAAGGTGAGGACGGAGGGTGCGTGGACTGTGCAGGGAAAGTGAGATATTTGTAATTTGCCGAAGATGCAATTGGGAGAGAATCGTTATGTTGCCTTGGGGTACGAAAGGGAATGAGGGATGAAGGGGAATGGTTTGATAGAAAGTTGAATGTGGCGGTGAAGAATTCTTTCAAATGAAAATTGGCGTTGGATAATGACTGCATTGACCGTTGCCACCATGCGATTATCTTTGGTGAATAATGAGGTTTGAGTCGTTGAGGGGGTGATTGCGTGGACAATGAATGGTTGGGAACGTGTAGTCCGCAACCCCAGGGTCCTTCTTTAACCTTTATCTCCTCCTCACACTTGTATCATCACCTCGTGTTCAATCTTTCTTCAAAAAGACGCGCGTACCACACACCACCCCCCTCTTCCCATCTCTCATTAGAGATAACCATTCATGGTTCATATCAAGGCCGCCAGTGACACGCGTAAACCCTACAGTGGTCATTCTCGATCGCTCGTCATTGCAATCGACGTCGGTACGACTTTTAGTGGTGTAAGATCATTCAACCCCCCCCCATCTTCATCGTCATCTTCAACCAACCTCCAAACAGGTCTCCTATGCTATCCTAGAACCCGGCGAAATCCCAAAAATTCATGGCGTTACCAGGTAGGTCGTGGCGGGTCCGACAGCCTCGTTTAACGCCGACACCCCATCAGGTTTCCTGGTCAAGAACACGTCGCCGGAAACTCAAAGACTCCTTCCGTCATATACTACGACAGGAATGGAAAGATGATGGCAGCTGGCGCTGACGCAGAAACCACTTCCGTCGTCGCCCAAGCAGAGGACGATGGTTGGATACGAGTGGAACTGTAAGGATCAAACCCTTCTCATCCTCCACCTCATGCCCTTACATCCGTTGTCAGCTTCAAATTGCGTCTGAGGCCACGAACGATGAAACTAAGCATGAACGGAATGCGATTATCACCCTTACCCCGAGGCAAGAACGCCGTCGATGTCTTTGGCGATTTCCTTGGATACCTCTACAACTGCACACGAAGCTTTATATCCGATACGCACGCCAATGGAACAGCACTATGGGACGCAGTTCAAAACGACATTCAATTCGTCCTTTCCCATCCAAACGGTTGGGAAGGCGCACAACAAACCAAGATGCGACGAAGCGCAGTGTACGGTGGACTAATACCCGACACCAACGAGGGCAGAGCCCGAATTAGATTTGTTACAGAAGGAGAAGCAAGCTTGCATGCATGTGTATTGAATGGGTTGGCTGCGGATGTGCTATCGGTGGGTCCCCCTTTTCCCTAGTCTTTTCCCAATTTTGCCTCAACAACGTTCCCAGAGCCCGTCAAAGAATGGGTTCCTAATTGCCGATGCTGGTGGTGGCACCCTTGATATCAGTTCATATGCTATCCGCGGCACGATGCCGCTTGTAATGGAAGAGATTGCGCCACCTGATTGTAGGTCCTTTCTGCGCCGCAGCCTGCCTTGCTTGCTCAATTCAATTCAATTCACCCATTTTAGGTATTTTTGCTGGATCCGTGTTCGTCAGTCGACGTGCTCGTGAGTTCTTGGAAGGTTTGTCAAATTGGTCAAATACATTCATTTCAACCGTTTAATCGCCCTTTTTGGAAGGTAAACTCAAGAATTCTAAATATGGAACACCAGATTCTCTTGACCACATTACCAAACGATTTGACGAGACGACCAAGAGATTGTTCCGCGAGCGGAAAGACTTGCAATTTATACCGTTTGGTTCACCTTTGGATAAGGTTTGTCGTTTGCATGCCATCACATAGCCCATCAAACCCACGGGATTTCCTAGGACCTTACTGCTGGAATACGAGGTGGATCGTTAAAGTTGACAGGGTGCGTTTGTTTGCATGTCGAATCGTTACAATGCTAACAACTCAAGTAGAGATGAAGGTTCGTTCTATACTCATCACCCTTCGTCCTTGTTGTTAACAGATAAACAATAGTCGCGGACCTTTTTGAGCCTTCTGTATCTGGTATGCCTCTTTTGATTTTCTTGCAAAATTATTTACACAGGTTTTCCAGCTGCTGTTGCCGCGATAAAGGCCCAGATAGAAGCATCAACTGGAGTTATCAAGGTACCCATGCTCTTGTTAAATATTCGCCTGTAACGAATGTTGACGTCTTCTAGTCCGTGTTCCTCGTTGGTGGTTACGCTGCGTCACCATGGCTGTTCTAGTAAGTTGATGTCGAAGGGTACACCTACCCAAACTCACCATGTATTTACAGTCAACTGCAAGAGCGTCTAGCGCCCTACCAAGTCAACGTCAGCCGTCCTGACACCCAGACGTATGTCTCCTTCCCATCAAGCTCCGCCCGGGTAATTAACATACCGACACCGTATGCAGTTCCAAAGCAGTCGCCGACGGAGCCATCGGGTTCTACCTGGACCACTACGTTTTTGCTCGGATGTCTAAATACATGTACGGAGTCGAGTTTCTGCGCGAGCTGGACCCACGCAATCCGGACCACATCGCTCGACGTGAGAAGCTCTGCGAGCTGCCTTCCGGTCCTAAGTTGTTACCAGATGCGTTTGATTGTATCCTTGCAAGGGTATGCCGCCTTATTCGTCCGCACGATGGGTACTGAAATTTCGTACAGAGTGTTAAAGTCAAGGAGTCGACCGTGTTCACGAGGAAATATTGCACCGAGCTCACGAGTTTGTCTATGCTCTCCGTGTTTGAAGTGGAGGTTTGGTGTTATCGAGGAGGGAATGATATCCCGGAGTGGATTAACCGACAAGCAGGTAAGTGCAAGTGCGAAACAAAAAAGTCATCGGTCCATGAGGCTGAAAGTTGCTGTTGTCTTGGCTTGGTCAAGATGACTTTTCGACTCTATGTGTTGTCAGAGCGGACCTTTCGCCTTTGAAAGATACTGCGGAGGCTAAGCGTGGAAGGAACGGAAAGGACTATTGGACGATTGTGTTTTCGGTGGAAATCCATTTCGGATTGACCGAGTTCAAAGCGCGAATCAAATGGGTGGATGATGTACGTTTTT
>CEMH01204473.1:577-12916 GCA_001179725.1 Macrocystidia cucumis | reverse complement strand
CTATGACAGAAACGACCTGTACATTACGGATTGAAAGCCTGTAGAATAATTGATCTATACGTGCTTTGCAGTATTCTCGACAAAATCGAATATCTACCAAAGGGAGCACTTGCGATACAGTTGTTGTTCTATTTTCGCTTCATCCGACCAATTTCCCACTTCCCCACTCTTGATAAGTCCGTGTCTCTTTCAACCATTTCACCAACTCGTCTCTCTTGACTTGTGTTCCTTGTTCCGCGCTTTTGACCTTGTCCTTCTTCCCTTGCACGAGTTCCCACTTTTGTTCCTTGACCGTCACCAATCCTGCCTTGAGCTCATCTGCCCCTATAATGACCGCAAAAGGAACTTCATCCTTCTCCCCCGCCGCAAACTGCGCCTGCAATTTAGGTTTTGACTTTGCCAAGAAATCCGTCTACAAAAAACCATCGCAAGTCAGATGACGACCCCATTTTTGTGTTGAGCACATAAAGACACCCACCTTGATTCCTTCCGCCCTAAGCTCACTAACCAACTTCACTCTCTCCTCCAACAACCCATCGCTCGCCGCCATCACATACACCATCGTTTCCTTACTCCTCATCCCCTTCTCCGCCCATTTCGGCCATAACAACGCAAACACCCTATCCATTCCGATGCTCACGCCAACACATGGCAACGGTGGAGGCGGTTTCTTCTTCTTCTGTTCATCCGCAGACGAGGCGGCGAGAGAGAACATGGACACGAGGCCGTCATATCTCCCTCCAGCGGCGAGACTTCCGACGCCAACGGAGGACTCGTCGATCTCGGGCTCTTCATTGAGGGTATCAGGGTTCGTAGCTTTGGGCTTTTTAGACGTTTTGGGAGGAATGGTGGAAGTTTCGGCCAGTGTTGATCCTGTGGTAGAGGATGTCGATATCGATGTGGGAAGGGCGTTGGCGTTGGCGTTGAAACCTGGTGGAGCGGAGGCTTCGGTGACGACTTCGTAAATGATGCCAGTGTAGTAATCGAGGCCACGAGCAAGCGATAAGTCGAACGAAAGCTGCCATGAGTGTAAATCAGGGTTCTGATAGAGAGTTGAGCGTTTTCACATACTTTGTCAAGCACGTTGTATGCACGTAAATAGGTGAACAAGAGACCCATATCGGTTAGTCCTTGCTTTGCACTAGCATTTCCGAGTAAAAGCTGGTCTGTGTTGAGTTTTTCAAGGAGTTCCGGGCCGCCTGATACACAACAACATTAATTTGATGTTTCAAGTGAAAGGACGAGGAGCACAAACCTTTGTGCTTGACATACTCCCCAATCTTGTCGGCGATTGCTGGATCCAGTCCTTTCTCTTCCGTCATTTCCTTCTTGACATCCACCCACGGAAGCTAGTATACTAACCGTTAGACAAAAGGTCTCAATCAAGTGCGTGGCGTTCACCTTGTCCAGTTTGTCCACCGCCGATGATATGGTACGAATTTTGTCCTGAGGCACTCCGCAAACTTCGAAAATACCATCAAGGATTTTTCTGTGATTAATCTTTATTTTGTTGAGCAAACCGATTCCGACTCATGAAAAACAATTTTCACCTTCACCGCGAACTCCCCAACCTCGAGCCTCGTCATGATGGTGCAGATCAGACTGATAATTTCGGCGTCTGGTATCATCGAGTCCCACGCTCCAGTAATGTCAAAATCCTTCAGAATGGAAGAGAAGTCGCTTCGCCTCCGTTCAGCTCTCCATGTCATCGAGAAGCGTGAAAACAAAGAGACCACACACCGCTTGTGAAAACTCTCTCATCCTTCCCTTGCTCATCACGGGATTATCTCGTCTGTACACCTTTCCAACCTGCCACAGCTTCGCCTGACCAACACCCGTCCCTCCGTTCATCGCCAGATACCGAGCGAGTGGGACAGTGTGGTCGTATCTCAGCGCAAGCTGCTCTCCTCCTTGGTCTTGCAAATCAAAGATAAGCTTAGCGTCTTCTCCATATTTCCCAGCGAGGATATCTTTCCGCTCAAAGACTGGGGTATCCAACGCGGAACCGCCGAACGTTGTAAAACAGTCCTTGACAATACGTTCAATATGTTCCCGGCAGAACATCTCAGAAGGTCCATAATCCCTCGTTCCCTACAAAGAATTTCGCAAACAGTCAATTCTTGAAATGGTGGGGGGAGAGAGGGGTTGAGAAGTTTGATGAGAACCCATACCTTCGCCGTCTTCAAAAGCAATCTCTCGCGTTTCTTTTCGCCTCCTGCTGTGGTAGTCGCAGGCGTCGCTGACGAGGACGCAGCGGGAGTTTTCGGCGCTCCAACCACTCCTTTCGCCAAAGCGAGATTCCTCTTGAGCTCTCCCAATTTTTTCTTCGGCTCGTCTAATTCCGCAGGACTCGCGCCTTTCAACCTGAGCTCGTTGAGTGCATTCAATTGTTGGGCGATCTCTTGTTCCAAATCAGCGGTTGTTGTTGCCATTCTATATGATGTGAAGTATCTGTTCACTGATGCTCTGCAGGTTTGTGACGATGATAATCGATGAAGTCGGGGACAAGTTGCACGGAACCGGAAAGCGATCATATGAGATGAGAGTCGTCGCTGAAAAAGGGAGTCGTGATGTGACACTCGTGGTCACACCCTTCTTCCTCCCCGAAATCTGTCGCGAGTTGTGGCGGACACGATGCATACTTTTTCATTCAAAAACACTACGAAATAGTACATTCAGGACTGAATAGATCAGATAGCCGAAAATTGCAAAGTAGGAACTGTCGTCTGAGCCAAGGGGAACCCATCAACCTGATTCACATGAGTGAGGCACGTTTGCACCACTGCCTGCGAAGTTCCACAAATGATAGTGAATCGGTTCGTCCCATCATTAAAGTTGTTGAAGAAACAAGGCAGCTGTTGACCCCCGGAATTGACGCCAAGGTCGGATAACGCCTTCCCGTTTTGGCCATGGCAGTTCTGGTTCCAATTGGCGATGGGGAAGTTCTGTCCAACTGTTCCGGAAGCCATGAAGCGAATTCCGTTACAGGAAGCCCCGTAGTTGACTGCCAAGTCAACGTCGTAGTAAATGTGCCCAGGAGCATTGCTTAGCCCGTAAAATTGCTGCAAACAACATTCACGTCATTTCAGAGAAAACGAACAGGGCATGGACAACGTACATTTCCGAGGGCAACGAGCTGGTGTGGCGGGTTTCCCGCGAATAAGATAGGGTTGTTATTGGCATCGTAGTACAAAATGATTGACCCGAGTGTTCCAGCCGTGTTGCAAGGAGGGTGCGCCAAAGTCGCGGGAACAAAGTTCTTGGAGGAGAACGTAAGGATACAGCAGGTCGCCATCAATAGTTGACGAGTACTCACGAGCCAGTTAATACCGCCAGCCGCAAGTCGAGCCGCAATCTTGTTATTACAATCAGAAACTACCCCAATAAAGACGAAAGAGGGCTCACCGTCGCATCATGGAAGACAGGCCAGCACGCTGGTACGCTGGGTGGTGGGTTTGGGGGAGGTTGCTGGGCTTGCGCAGCCAACAAAAGCCCATTCAGCCTGTTACGATACGCGTTCAAAGTGTTCGCTCCACGCGATCTAGTCGTAATCATGATTGTCAGAAGCCAAACACGTCTCACATGCGGAGGAAAACATACGTGATGCCGTTTGAATACGTGGAAATCGTGTTTCGGACAAAGTTGTTCCAGCGAGTATCCAAAGGAGGGAAGATCGGCGACGATGGGGTGATTTGTGCAAGGATATTCTGAACACGCAATGCACTAGCTTGATATTGAGCCGCATTTTGAGTGAAATCTATAAAAGTATTCAGTACGTATCCGTGGCTGCAATCGAATTATGTGCTCACATCCGCCAACTACACCCAGAGCTCTAATTAGAGTCTCAACTTGCAAAGCTGAGGCGCTGGAGACTGCAGGATCCAAGGAAGTTATGCCTGTGATTTTGTCATTGAGAGGAGGGTCATTCGCAGCCGCCTTTTGATTGTTCACGACGTATGATTTGGCTAAAAACGAAGAGCGTCAACCAATGACCACAGTATGTTTTCGAGGCAGAGGAGCGGAAGCCCACCCTTGTTGATTTCTAGAAATTGCTAGGTAAGCAATTTCGAACGACATGAGAGAAGCCACACTTACCATCAGCGACCCAAGCTAGGTTCGCAACCTTCCAGAAACGAGTTAAATACGTCTGACTGAACTCGTGAGAAATGCACCTACGTTATCGATCGCCTGCGCGAGAAGAAGCGAAACGGCAGTGCCCCCAATTTGGTTGTTCCACATGTTTCCTCGTAACCAGGTACAGTCTCCCGCAGCAAATTCCGCGTTCACAAAGTCCTTGATATAACGAAGCCTGCAAAAATCGTTAGCACTTTGTTCGAAAGGAGAAACTAATGACATCATTACTCGAAAACGTGTTCCTCTGCGCAACAAGTCAGATTTGGAGATCATTTTTTCATGAATGACGACGGTACGCACTGACTTTCCCATCGTTCGAAACGTGGGTCGCGCCTTGAGTGATGTAGAGAGTCGTGCCAGCTGATGCGATCGCAGGGACAATATTCGGAGGGTTGACAGTGTACCAAGTGGCTGCCCCGAGATTTACGCTGTTGAAAGCCTGAGAGTCCGCGCAAACACCCAACACGATATCTAGTGTGTATGAAAACAGTCTGAGTTTGGGAAATCATGCGGAACGTATATATATGTAAAGACTCACGCCTGGTAGCTCTTTTGAAAAGGTGCGATACTGTAGCGTTCGTTGTGTTGCTGTACGCTCCATAACCAAAACTACGTCGCTCAAGGGGAGCATCTGGGTCATCGGGCTCTTCTCCAGAAGGATCGTATGGCGGATAAAACGGAGGAAGAGTCCGGAAGGGGCACGATTCTGGGTCTGGGTCATCTGGGTCATCTGGGTCTTCGGGATCATCACCACCAGGGGGTGGCGGAGGTGGCGGCGGTGGAGTCCAAGATCCGCTACCACTGTCAGGCCAGTCAGGGGGAGGAACTGGAGCAGGGATGAGGGCCCCAATGACCGTAACGGAGGCTGGAAGAGTTCCGCTGATAATTGGACCAAAGAGCCCGAAGATGAGGAGCCAAGAATCATCACTGCTGTCGTCGTCACCATCGTCTGGAGGGCCATGGACGGTTACAGGGTTATTTGATGATGTGGGAACTGCTACGATAGTCGTCCACGTTCCCGAGGCAAAAGTAGCTGACGAGGCTGTGGGCGGGATGACAGGATTATAATCTGCAAGGACACCTTAACACATCGTTCAATATCAAATCTTCTGACGAAAGCCTACTGAAGGTTGGGGTAACCGCATTTGGTTGAGTGATGTCAGTTGGGATGTTTCCACCGATCGGCGTACCCCCTGGCGCCAAGGTAATTGTGGTTCCCACGACAATTACGGTCGTCGTAACTGTTGGAACGGCAATGATCACGGTCGTTCCGGCCTTGACAAACGTTTCAGACACAGCTCCAGGAGACGGCGCCGGATTAGGGTCTGGGTGGGCTAGTTAATACAAGGATAATGGGAAGAACAAATACATACTCCACGCGACGGTCGTGTAAGCGGCCGGCCGAGTCGTCGTCTGTAAATGTAAACGATCACGATGGTGTTGGGGCATGAGGGCCAAAACTCACCGTTGTGGGCGCAGAAGCGAACGACGAAAAATGATACCAATCATTCAAGCTAGAACCGATCAGGACACAGCCCAAATGCTAAAACAGGTCACTGACTTCGTGTACGGAATAGTGCTTCCAGTCGCCGTCCACGCCTTCACCGTGTTGAAGAAAGCAATGACAACGTTAGCAGAACTGTATATCTTAGGTGAGGACGTTCTTAATATTGTGATATAACAGTCTGATCGATTTACCTGGGGAAATTGGCAGTGTTAATAGCGGACAATGTTCCGTAGTACCAGTCAATGAAATTCTGTTGCGTCATCGGGCTTTTCGGGCGTTAGAAACCTTCACATTTTTTATTGTAGACGTAAACGCACCATCCACCGGGAGCAAAAGCACAACTTCCGACAGCGCTCGCGTAGATCTGTCACAAGGAGATGCCATGAGCGCGTCGACAAATTCCGTTGAAGAAAACCTACGTTGTAATCCAAAGACCCTTCGTCCGCGTTGCCAAGACCAAATCCAGTCTGACAGTTAATGCTATCGATGAGCGCTCCGACCTTAAAACAAACTTGTCAATATGGTGTGACATCGAAGAGAATGTAATGGGTACATACGCCATAACACGTTCCAGCAACGGCACAAGAATCGATTCCCCAAACGTTATGAAGATTCTAATGGAAGTTCAGCGACGCGTAATAGCAGCCAGGCAAGACACGTACATTGCCATTAACCGAATCAATGCAGTTTGCCGCCAAATTCAAGCAAGAAAGCTCAACGTTGTTCAAGCAAGCAGGGATTGCCGTTCGCTTCTTCAAAGTCGTCGAGTTTGACCCAGAGACAACCACGGGAGGGTTCGAAGACTGCTCGGGGGCCACGGTGGACGAGTTCGCCTGTGAGTTTGTGATCGAAGGTGAAGTTGCGTTGACCGAAGCCGCCGAAGGGGTCGGAACGGTGTCGGAAACGGTCGCAGTGACAGAATTGGGTGGGACCGTCACAGTTGCACCATGAACACCAGGTACGCTGGCAATATATTCGACGACTGGGACGGGAGGTCCATTCAAACCTGCCGCTTGAGGTTGAGGTCGAGAGCCACCTGGTTTCTTCTGAAAGTATTGAGCATTGCCTGGCACGAAAAGGATTGGGAGGAGAACAAGGACAAGGGGCTTTAGTCGCACAACCATGACTGGTCGTTGAGCTGGGGTCTTCTCCAATACGAGAGGGACTTTATAGTGAGAATCAAACACGCTGTAATTGAGTAAAAAGCAAAGTAAGCTCACCGTTGTTCCGATCCCCACGTAAATTTACGCCGCTCATAGAACACACGAGACCTTGGTTCTGGCTTGATTAAGGTGGCATGAAAATTTCCAGAGTTGGCTGATTGTTCAGGCTAGCGCTGAGGTGAGCGCTCCGTTTGACCCTTGCGATATCATCGAGGAACGAAACGGACGAAGCACCCCACATTTCTGGTGAAATGAAAACTGAACATTCTTGTTTCGGGGATAAGATGTCGTAAACCAGAAGGTTGATGTCTCAACAACGCCGTATGTCCCCAGCGCCACGAGATGATCAATAACCCTTCTAAACATCAAGGCTTCTCAATACCGGAGAGCCCAGGCGCGCATGTACGAGGTGGGGGAGGAAGTCTCAGTTCTGAAGGAGGGTTTGTCGCCGTGAGCCAAAGAAAAGGGGTAGGACGAACGTGAAAGAACGGTACCGACTGGGATGGTTCATCGACCAAAATGCTGGATCTATGCGGAATAAATATGAGGTAAGCAACTGTCAACAGCCATACACAACGCCCATCGGTCTGGCAAGCCATGGATGGAATCACGACAGACTGTTACACTGCCGCAAGCCAGAAGAATCTGGCAAGTCTGTACGTTTTGGGTTGCCAGACTTTCTCGACATCTTATGTATCTCGTAATAATTTGACGACATTCAACAGCTACGAGACTTTGATATTAACAAGAAATGTGTGCGATATCTGACTACCAGGCCCTTCAATCATGATATGGGCTACATCAGTTTCTACGGGGAATATATGAGCCATGTAAGGGTCCAAGAGAAAATTGTGCAACGAAACATATACCTGGGTACCGAATGCGCATGCTCAGGTCGACCGTGAGAATATCATGTCCCTGAGCATAGAATGGGATGTATCGCTCTAGGCATCAAAGCCTAAGGTATGAAACTAGACCAGCTCACTCTTCATGGCCACCTCTAGCACTCCATTAGATTTGAAGAGTACCCGAGCAAGATTGAGGCAAGGAGGTAACCAACCAACAGCACACTCATCTACGTGGGAACATCGACCCTGACTGCACAAACCCGATACCGAACGCGAGCGAGACGACGAACATAACATTTTTGTTCAAACCCCTCACAAAGCCAGTTACCTCTGAGTCACTGTGAAGTACACTATAATACACTTCTCTTCGCTTGTGAACACTTATAAGTCCGAAAATCCCAGCGCTTCAATGTCATCATCATCCCCCTTTCCATCCTCTGGCCCGAGCTCGTCGTCACTTCCATTTTCCGGCTCGCTATTGTCACTACCATCATTGCTTCTACCCTCCTCTTGCTCGTCCAAGCCTCCGTAGCCAAAATCGTCTTCCTCGTCTACTAAATCGTCGAGCGCTTCCTCTGGTCTTTCTGTGCCATCTGCAGGTTGCTCACCAAGCTCGTGGTCATGGCCGGTTGTGTGGTCTTCCTCAGTCTCGGCTCCCTCAGCTCCTGAGTGATCCGCTTGCTCCGACCGATGGCGGTCAGAGAGAAACTGGTTTGTCGCGTCGCGTGTTGATTGGTGACCAACACCCCCACCCCGATAGCGCATGACCATATCACGATCAACAAACCTGTGATATGAAAGTTGGAGAATGTCAAAATGTCAGAAAGTCAGGAAGTCAGACTCACATTCCAATATAGTAAAACATATAGTCTTTGTCCTTCTCTTTCGGCGTCCGAGCAATTGAGGGAGGGAGCAAAGCGGAAGTTGTCCCGTGATGAAAAGCAGGCATGAGATGAACTCCTCGCACAACCAGGCTGGGATCAAGGAACCCAAATGCCCCAGGGTCATCACTTCCAAGGAAGCCAATGCGGTGAAGTCGCCGTGTGCGCCACCCTGCACGATGAGAACCGTCACGGCCAAACCAACGTACCCAAAGGAACTCCATGTGGTGAACTATCGATCCGGAGCGTGACTCGGCACCAACATGCTGGACCCTTGCATGGAAGATACCAATGATTCGAGCATACCAGTATGGGTGGTTACCAGTAATGCCGTCGTCTTCATGGGAAAGCACCATGATGTCAGCATGTGTCCTTGGGTTGAGGGAGTCTTGTGAGCGGAGTTGGTCGTAAGCTGTGTAATTGATGCGAAGAACTTTGTGTCGGTAAAGCGTGTTGTTGATGATCACAACGGAACGACGCTGTTCGGGGGTGTATTCCACCTCGTCTCCCTCGTATGGTAACTGGAGGAGACGTGAGAGGAGGTGATCCTTGAGGCGAGGGAGGAAGTGCTACACAAATGAACCATCCTCATTCTGAGTATTCACGAGAAAAAAGAGCTTGAATCAGGTTGTTCAAGCTTACCTCGAGAGCGGGGTCATCTTCATGAGATCCCAGCCATTGCGCAATGTTGAGTTTATGCCGGATATCTGTTGAAATCTGATGGTGCTTCTCAGGTGCAACAGAAGGAACAGCTTCGTCCTCGTCAAAGGCCAAGCTTGGGTTTGCAACACGATCGCTTGAGCGTGAGTACCTGCGCTTTTGGCGGAGTGTTGTGGATTTGAGATGGTCAGAATACTTCTGGGAGATGTTGTGAAGGAGGCGTTCTCGCCGGTGTTGTTTCGTCATGCCATGTGTGTAGTTTGCTTTTTGCACCCGCGGGTAAAATCGTTTGACACGTTTATGTTCAAGCTCGCCCTGTCAGCAGTAAAGTAATTTAGCTCGCAGGTTTGGATCTTGCACAAGCAGAAGGATGAGACGTACATGCCAGGTGCTAAAGTTGTCAGTTGTTCCATACTCACGGATCGCTGTCACGTAGTGTCCAAGTGCATGGACTTTGTACGTGTTCAAGTTGAGCATTCGCTTGTTCGAAGATTTTGAACCAGTTCCTGGGGCTTTTCCTTTGCCCTTGGCGGTAAGAGCAGCTTCACGTCGTCCACGCGCCGCATCTTCTGAGGGGAGGTTTCGGGTTTCGAACTTCGCACATGTTGTTGACTGAAAGCGACGGAGAAGGGAACCAAGGCGGGTTGTCGAGTGGTCTAATGCTTCAATGCTCGATTCTGTGTGTAAGCGAAGCTTAGCAAAGCCGTGCCAAGTTGCGAGCTCGAACAGTAAATCGAGTAGCAGGTCATTATCAGCCTTTTCGGGGAGTAGGCCCTCGAAGACTGGGATTGAACACTAGGAGAGGGAAATGAGCTTCAGGGAAAACCCAACCTATTGATCTGTCTGGTTACTTGCCTGAAGAAGGTCCTCGTAGTCGCGTGCAGCCAGCTTTTTCATTCCTGACGCATTGTTTGAGAACTTGCGTATTGTGTCTCGGCCAAATGTGGGCATTCGACGGTAGCTAGTGGTACGATTTTGAATGGGGAAGCAAGAGTCGGAATGCCTAGAACTTACCGCTCATTCAACTTTTGAATACCATCTCCACCAGCGGCATATAAAATTCGGATCAGGTGTGCGAAGATGGCTTTCCAAACACCAAGCTCAAACTCATGTAAGAGATCAGGTGCGAATAGGCGGTAGAAGTTGAGTCCGAATTTTTCGAGAACAAGAGAGAAAGCATTCTTTGAAATGTGGTTCAGCCTTTGCACATGTGGTGAATGAGATGGAAACATACCCGAGTTGGGACAAGGGATAGTGGTGCAAGTAGCTTCTCAACTCGAGCACTTGTTATTCCAAACCCACCCTCGAAAATCCATTGGCGAGCGATGGTGATCAGATTACGCCAGGACATGCTGTCAACCCGCATGTTTCGAGTCTGGTGGGATAAACGGTCCTGATGAGTACCGAGGAGGTGAATTTTGTCCTTTTGAACCAAACACACAGGACAGGGACAGCGCGAGAGGTACTTCACACAGGCAAGAAGGATTCTAGACGGTTGATTTAGTGTTCAGCTTGACAGACCTATGATGGAAATATAAACCGCACTCACTTCTCCGGATAATCAGCAGAGTATGTAATGAAGCGAGGGAACAATCGTCGCATGACTCCATCGGGAAACATGAGCAGAATGCCATAGACGTAGGCATGGATAAAATCGTCATCAAGAAGCAGGAGCCATACTGCCTGCATCAGCTCTCGTCGAAGATGGGTGAGAACGGGTGAGCTTGCAGGGCGTCCATATTTTGTCACTGTGTAGAAGTCTTGCACTGAGTCGGTAAGCTAGCGCAGCAATCATGATCAGTCGTATACGGTTCAAGATCTGCAATGAGCCATACCTTGGGGATGTATGCAATGTGGTGCGCGGCAAATGCAGTGACTTTTGCACGAGCATATTTTGACTGATTTGCAAGGTAGAGATACACCGGCCACAGAGAGGCGTTACCGAAGTTTGTCAGGTGTGTTGAGTCCGACCAAAGCATGATGCCGGCAACAACAGGTTCGTGAGTAGGACCACCACGCAGCTGCCCTTGTTCGTCGATGAGCTTTTGGTGCTCGAGGTTGAATCGGTCAGCAGTAAAGACTTCGGAGTAAATGCGCTCTGGAGGTGCATCCTGTGAAGGTGTCCAATAGGTCTTGTATGGTGTCGTATGGAAATCCTCAGCGGCGCTCTCGAGGAAAGCCGACTTGATGACTTCAAGTGGTTTGCGGAAGAAGAGACCTGGAACGTCAAATGTTGGCGCGTCGCGTTCTGTAGCATGCTTGACACCCTCTGCTGGAAGAGAGATCGTGACTGATGTTTGTTGCCATCCGTCGTCGGTTGAAAACCCTGGCATGTCCGCTCCGTCGAAGTTGTCCAGCCGAGCAGCTTCGGTGCTGCCACGAAACCCCGTAAAGTCGGTGTGCTGGAAGTCCTCGGCCATGATAACGTCATTGACAAGGCGGTCGAGCTCGATTATGGATTTGAAGTTTGAGCCACTGTAAAACCAGTTCATGAGGCGAAAAACGGATGCGTTCAGGAAGGGTTTGTAGTAGACGTCGTGAATCTGGGTTGATAAGCCTCCAAACGGTGACCACCATGCCTTTGAATGCTCCATGTTCTCGTGTGGTGCTGAAGAGTTTGCGATGTGATCGATATGAAGAGAAGTTTCCGGAATAAATGATGGCTGAGAGAGATATTCTCGGTAGACCCCAAAGCTGTCAGGCTCTGTGACGAAGGCCTGATTCAATGGGGGAGTCTGCTGTGGAGCATTTCTAGCAACCTCAACCGCTGCCGTCAATTCAGGAGCAGGAGGGGGTGGTGCAGGAGCAGGTGGTGGAAGGGAATCGTTATACCGTGCCGGCTTTCGAATTCTACGAGCAGGACGGCCGGATGGGTAGAGCTCTGGCTCTGGCGGGACTGGGGGAGTAGTAACTAGAGCGGTTGCTGATGCTGTCACTTCGAAGTCTGCCTGTGTGCCAGCTTGGTGCTCTGGTACATCGACTTCGTCCTAGTCACCAAAAAATTAGTCGAGAGTTGTCAGAAGAGGACCAGGCTTACAGAATGTACTCCTCTGCCTGAGGCTTGCCCGTAGCGTGCTCGCTTTCGTTCCCGCTCCTCAGCTGAGAGTTTGAGGTGCGAGTGTAATGGCTGAGTTGACCGATTTTTC
>CEMH01204470.1:9742-27369 GCA_001179725.1 Macrocystidia cucumis | reverse complement strand
TCTCTCTCTCTCTCTCTCTCTCTCTCCCTCCGTTGGAGTCGTTGTATTAAACATGAACTAATTATGGAAACTCCGTAACGTATTTTAGAACTTATCGCCTCACTCACAATCATGCGCCACATCGCCATTTACAATCTGTGAAAGATATTAAAATGTATTATAAGTACTATGCGTGTGTTTTGTGTGTACGATATGTAACGGTCTATCTATTTATACTGTTTTTGTCTTTATCTGCGCTTAATGGAGTAGGTTGAACCAAGCATGTGTGGGCTTGGATGTGTGACGGAGATAGTGCTCATGCAGACGAATTATTGTATCATTCTCGTGACGCCATATGAACGAATTTGCTTCCGTTTTGTCATTATTTTTTGCTTCCGTTTGCCGCAAAGGGAATTCCTCTTTGAAGGGTAAATCATGGGGAGGGGGACGGGTTGTCGACTTGAACCGACTTTGATTGACGAGTCACTAATTGACCGGTAATCTTGATGGTGAGTTTGAAGTTAATTTGAACCCTTCCGACTGCCGACACAATCGTTCAAGGAATGTGCGTGATTTTTTGGAAACTCGAGCTCGATATCACGATGAACCGCACTTTACCAAAAAAAAAGGTATGCCAGGATGATATCGGCAAAAGTGTGGGTCGCTTCGAGGATTGGGTGGGCGATCCATGCTGAGCACCGCGTATTGATAATCTTTCTACCACTACCGAATTGGGAGCATAAACCCCTTTTAGGATTGAGTAGCGTTGTTTTGAGTGAGTCGGAACGGAGAAGACGCGGTCTTGCCAGCAGCGGGCATGCGGGACACACGGCTGAGGAAAAGCAATCATACTCAGTCGAAGGATGATGTGTCGATCCAAATGTCGCTTGGATAAGTCTATAGGTACAGAATGATCACGGTCTAACCGCAAGTCAGTACATTTCAAAAAGATTCAAACGCAGAGAAGAAACACACATTATTATTTCCTTGCTTTACTTTTCCCCTTCACCAACGTGAATCCATCTTCATCGATCTCTGGCTGATTTCTAGGTGTCCTACGATCGACCAACTGTGGTGGTTCATCTTCGACTTCCATCTTGTTTTCATCATTTTCCCCTTCCTCCGAATCTTCTTCACCAGAATCGTCATCGTCATCGTCACTGGTAATCCCCTCTTGCGCCACCGCTTTTTTGCCTTTCAGGCTATCGGATATCTCCTCAAACTTCAACACCAAAGTTTGTTTGCCGATCCGTATTTCATCCCATATCCGCACGATATCTTTCGCCACGCTCTCCGCGCTCCCATCTTCAACCCCAACTTCAAACTCATCCTCCATCACTTGCAGCAGCAAATCTTCAATGTACTCCTCGTCGGGGGTTTGGGTTTGCTCTTCGAATGTGTCGACGATGACGCCGGCAAGCCATGTCCTTTTTTCAGACGCGCCTGGACCGCCCCAGTTTTCCTGGACTGCAAGACGAAGTGTCGACCATGTTGCGAGTCTTGCAATCACTCCACGCGCAAAAAGAATGGATGAAGGTGGTGGTGGTGGAGGGGCGACTGTGCTGGTTGACATGAGGGAGGTTTATCTATTTGTTCTTGTTTACTTTTCAATAAATTTTCCAATAATTTCCAAGTCAATTCCGCAAATCGTGGTTTGGACGCGTTGAAACGATGTTGAGCGCGTTTGCTGCTCGTAAAGCTGCTCAAGCTGTTCAGGAGCAACAAAGCGTTGCGATACCATCGACACCGGAACCTATCGTTGCAGTTGATTCACCCCGTCCCCCTTCTCGTGTGGGGAACAAGCGAAAAGCAGTTACAGCGCCTACCCCGAGGAGGAAAAAGAAGGAGAAAACCAAAGCAGCAGACCATGGCAGATACTTTGCCTCGCAACCTCCCGAGGAGGAGTTGACTAGCGCAACCCAAGAAACTTTAGAGGGTTTCGATCCACCTTCTGATGACGACGTTGACACGGAACCGACTCCTTTTGCCCCGAAGGAAAGGAAGTGGTCCCCCAGCGTTCCCTTCAATGACTCTTCAGATGAAGAGGAGACTCCGAGCTTAGCACGACCTAAATCCACTCAACCGGCCCTACCATCGATCTGCTCGTATCAACCCAACCCAAACCAAAATCTCTTCCAATTGAGCTCGGAAGACCTTGCCGCATTTGGTTTGCCAGTTCGTGCGGCTGGAGCGCTACTCGTCTTACAGCCAGCGCAGACTGTAACGTTCCTTGGCACCTACACACTGGCTGTGATTCGAGGCTCCATTCATTTTTCGGGGGTGACTCTTCATTCATCATCAACGTCATATCCTGTATACGCGCCAAAGTCCTCGCCACTTCCCGTGATCCAGGCTTCAGAAGAAGCTGCGCCTTCTGGACATCTTGAAAATGTCCCAGAGAGACTGGCGCATCTCTTTGGGACCACCAGTTGCTTGATCGTCGTCCAGGAACATCACACAGGTATTCAAGGGCTGGGGCGTGTGTGCGGTGTCTTCAATGGCTTTTTTGAACCGTCGAGGTGGGCGGACGCAGATGCGAATAATCCATCGATTCCGTTGAGAGGGCTGACTTTGGTAAATCCCTGAGCCGCTTTTCAGAGACACTCGGCTGACACCCGCTAAAGGTCAAATCCCCTTCCAAAGAGCTGCAACCACTTCGTATACCCCCTTCGTGGCGGTCAGCCCTTGATTCTGTTGTTGCAGAACCGAAACACCCAATTATTCTTATCAGCGGTCCCAAGGGAGTGGGAAAGAGCACCCTTGCTAGGATGTCTTTAAATCGCCTGTTGCAGTGGCAAGTCTTTTGGCCAGCTCACATCACTTGCAATTCAGGCTGACTTCCACCCTTTCAGCTACCAAAGAGTCGCCTATCTCGATTGCGATCTCGGCCAATCGGAGTTTACACCCGGAGGGATGGTATCTCTTCATGTCATCGAGTCACACGTGTTCGGTGAGGCCCTTTTCATTGCTCGAACCTGGGCTTGCTTTCATTACTCACCTACTCCAACAAAATGAATGCAGGACCGCCCTTTTCCCACCCAACTCTTCCCAATTTTGCTCACTATATTGGAGCAACCACCCCCCGCTCTGCGCCCTCTCACTACCTCAACGCCATACAAGCACTCATCCAATCGTATCAGTTGGACGTCCAGACGCCTGGAACCTTTGGGGCGAGCGACAATCTCGAAGACCCAAGACAAGCCGATTCCGTGCCTCTAATTGTGAATAGTATGGGCTGGACGAAAGGTCTCGGCGCAGATCTCAACGCTAAAATCCTCGATCTGGTCGAACCTACTCATACCTTCGACTTTGAACTCTGGGTATCTGATACATCGACAACAAACCGTTCAAACTTTCCTACCTTGCCGGTTCAGCGCGAAACGTCCAGCTCGTCCCCGACGATGCGTTACGCTGTAGAACCTGTGCCACTCCCAAGCTCTGGAAGCGCGTACTCGCCTGCGGATCATCGATCCCTCAATATCTTATCTTACTTTTACGCCCAGTTCCCAGATGTTCGGTTGGGACCTGGATCAATGACGCAGACGACGGCTTCGTCATGGAATGTCTCAAAACCCCTCTGCGCGCGATATCCTTACGAAGTGCAGTACGCCACCGCCATCGATCGAGTGTTTTTAGCACAGACGGGGGGAGAAGACGTCGTGCCTTCTGAAATCGAGCGCGTGCTAAATGGTTCTATCGTCGCGTTGGTGTCTTGCAAACCAGGCACGCTCGACTCTCTCGTTCAACAAACTCAAGTCAGTGACGAGGCATCGTCTTCGTCGTTGTCTGCAACAAAAGGAAATTTGATTTCAAGCAAAGAAGGGAAAGATACGATTCAGATACAGATTCTGTATAAACAAGGCGCAGCCCCTCCTTCACCACTGACGTCTCAATGCCACGGTTTGGCTTTGATCCGGTCGATCTCTACGATACCACCTGAGATGCACGTTCTCACTCCGCTTCCTGTGCAGCTCCTTCCGCAGACTCGGGTGCTGGTGAAGGGAGAGATGGAGCTTCCCATCTGGGGTATGTTGGATTTCGACTTGGAGAAAAATGGAGGCGGCGATGGGGGTGTAGGGAGAATGGGGGTGCCATATTTACAATGGGGAAAAGGGGAAGGAAGAGGTGCAGAGAGAAAGAGAGTAAGGAGGAATTTGATGAGGAAAGGCCAGCAGTGATCGTCGCGAGAGTTTCTCGTCCGCCTTCTCATGCGATCGCGAGGTACGGGCTATGTATTTGTTCAATTCGGTGCGCCTGTTTGTAGTTGGCTTATCAGATTCGGGATGTCGGTGATGCCGACCGTGAAAGGCTAGTGCTTAGGACCATTATTGCTCGCTCTAGTTAATGTGACCGCCATTAACTTGTCGAAAATCAATGGGAAGATCAACAACACTTGCCGTCCGATCCTTTCGAAATATAATTGTGTTTCCAGGGTTGGCAGCCTTCCATGCCTTCCACATCGTCGCATATTTCTTGTTCCGTTTGTAACCACAGGCGTACACAACCTTGTTGGAGAGCAGCTTGCTGATCCTGTGCATCTCGATTTGCGCGCGAGGAGAAAATTTCTTCTTTTTCTGCCTGCCTTCGTATTTGGTGAGCTGGTTGCCAGTGGCGTGAAAAAAATTGGAAAAGTCAGTTTCTCGCCCTTGCTTTCACGATAACAAACATGCCTCTCTCCTTCCTCTCTTCCCCAAAACAAAAAAGAAACCAGAAAGGGAAATAGAAATAGAAAGAAAGACACGTTCGTGTACTCACATATTTCCCTTTAGTCATCAGGTAGAACCTCCGAAAATTCTTCTGCTTGATTTCAAAAACACATTTGTCTTCTTCTCTGCGACGCTTGATATCATCATCGCTGATAAGTGGCAACTTCGGAACGAACGACGCGATGACTGGAATCGCGCTGGGGTCCGCAAAATCTGGCTCGTCACGGGCGTTTGAGGACTTCAAGAGTTTGCGACCCTCTTCGGCCTGGCGCCAGAACGCGAGTTCCGCTTCTGGGGTAAGGTATTCGAGGGTGTCCGATCGCTCCAGTTGCCGTTGTTGATAGAGAACGCGATCAGCTGAGTGGGCGTTCGGGATGAGGGGTGCGATATCAGTGGCCAAGGGAGGAGATGTGGTAGGCACATCTATGGAGGTTGACATTGTTGGATTGGCTGATTAACGGTAGAACGGTTGTGGTTTTTGACCTGGAAAAAAACGAAGAAAACGGTGGGGTTCAAATAGTCCATCGAGGCCACAGATCCCTCCTCTTCTTTGGGAAGTATTGGAGACCGGGCTTTGCTCAAAGAACAGCCTATGTCCTCTGCTCGAACGAGCACGAGGCAATATTCTATGGCCATCAACTCCGTGAATTGGCACACCATTGTTCCATTGGAGTGAAAAGTGTGAAGAGTCCGCGAGTTGTGGGTATCCGCCCACTTCACACTGAACTTGGGCCCTCCGGCGACAGGCTGCGCGAACGCCCCCATGTCAGTTGCATGAAGTCGTATAACCTCTTTTGGTAGTGCTCGTGAGCTGGCTGTGCTGGTGCTGTGTGTTAGAAGTTCTGAAGTGGTCGAACGCAAGAGCGTATCGTCCCTGAATTGCTTCTTTTACTTTCTGTTTGTTTTCAAATTTCAAATAACAAGCGTAGTTCAAATGGAGCCCGAGGCTCGGCGTGAGACGTTTAAACTTCGGCGCAACCTGCCGAGAGCAATCGTTCACAAGCATTTTTCGAGCCTTGAGTGGGGTATGTTACCGCTCCCCGCAACATAACGGACCATTCGCCAGTGTTCCTGTCTTTCCGTCTATCACAAACGGCTGTGTCTATACTTGACTCTTCCGACCAGTCATCCTGCGTCAAATCGATAATGCAGGCCGACAGTCGGGGCTTGGACGTGTCCTGTGGCTGTAATACCATTTGATTTGCCCAATTACAGGCTCCAATCATAAGATGAGGGCATCTCCAGGAGGTTTCATACCCAGACGCGTTCATAAGTCTAACCTGGTATGTTTAGGTGACTCTTGGACAAAAGAAGGGAAGCTATTGAACTTACCTCATCCTTCAACGTTCGCTGAATTGAGTTCAACGCTCCAAGACCCTCCTCACTACGTCGGCATCGACTCTCTGATGTCCTTCCTGAAATGTAGATGGTATTTTGTTCATGAACAACCAAAAATTGCTGCTCCGATTTGCCTGCGCAGGAAGATAGATCCTGTCATACTTCACCCCAAAGGTCAATGGGCTTTCCCTCACGTTGACGCCACCAACACAAAGCACGTTAAAATTCAGGGGAAATGCTTTTCACATGCCCCTGCTTGTTTCCCTATGAAGCCGTCACCACAATGTGGAAGGTAAGGGTCTTCCCCTTGTTCTCAAGCTTTGAGCCTTTGAGTGAGACGTGTTCTATTTCCCCGCCCAACCTTCTTCTCGAGCCATAGCTATGTCTTTCGAGGGTGGTACCTTCACCCCCTACATTTTTGTCGTTCTAGCAGCAACGCCTTTGGTCTGGCTTTGGACCGGAATTTCGGCCCGAAGAGCCGTGCACCTACCAGGACCTCCATCCAAGAGCTTGCTATTTGGCATGAGCGTGTACATCACCCAAAGTTCGAACCCTGGAGCAATATTTGAAGGGTGGATGAAGACTTATGGATCAGTCTTCAAGCTTCCATGGATGCTCGGAGCCACTCACGTCGTCGTCTGCGACGCGAAGTCGATCGCTCATGTGTTTCGGAACGACACGACGGTTTTTGTGAGGATTCCGGGGTTTAGGAAAGCAGTAGAGCCATTAGTCGGGGACGGACTGCTTTGTGCTGATGGCGAGAATCATAAACGGTAAGCAACATTCTCAAATTATCCGTCTTAAAGGGTAGTTCTCTCCCCGAAGACTGAGTTTCCATGGTTGGCAGGCAGCGGCGCGCCCTGGCTAGTGGATTCAGCAACACAACAATCAAGCACCTTACGCCGATATTCTTCGAGTCAGCCAACAAGGTGCGTATTCCTTTCTCGTCACGTCAGCGAAACCTTACTGACTGGTACAAGCAGCTCAGAAACATTTGGGACGATTTGATCGACTTGGCAGGCGAGAACCACACAATAATCGAAGTACAATCATGGTCAGCATCATTTGCTTCTTGAACGCTCTTATTTATTTTACTCTTCATCAGGATCGATCGTTTGTGGTGAGCATGCCTACGAAGCAATTTTCCTTCCGCCTTCAACAATCTCATAATTCTCGGTCAGCCTTGACATCATCGGTCTCGCTGGCTTCAGCCATCAGTTCAAAGCTCTCGACGGCGTTCAGTCCGATGTCGCCTCTGTGCTCGAAATGTTCAGCAAGGCCCAACCCTCCTCAGCCTCGATATTAATCCACTTTCTCCAGCCCTTCATACCTTTGATAATGAAACTCCCTTTCAAGCGGAATAAACTGCTGCGAAGCCTATCAACGAGCGCTAGGGCAATTATGGAGGATTTAATAAGGCGTATAGCAAACAGTGGGGATGGAACCTCGCATGAGCCACTAGCAGAGCGATGTGTCCTTGGGTATCTTTGTGCGTTCGTCCTTCTCTTCTCAAAGCCAGTCACCATGATTAAAATTCCTCAAACGATGGTAGTAAATCACGAGGCGACCAACCCACAAGTGACCGAAGAAGAAATCCTTTCGCAGGTCACTCCATATTTGCAAGAACACGAACTTGGAATCCTGCATCACTGACCGCAAATTTGCAGATGAAATCAATTCTTATAGCAGGGTTTGACCCCCCCGCTGGTAAGTCCCCACGAATGCCGCTTCACCCGTCACCTCTCGCTGATGCCACCATCCTTCCAGCGGCGCTGACGGTAACGAACCCCTTTCACCTTTCAATTCGTGCGAATTCAAAGACTCAAACTCGTTTACTCACGCTGCCACCGCCTTCTAGTGGGCGCTCATCGAACTCGCAAGGCGACCAGATATTCAATCAAAGTTACGTGAGGAGATTACTCAACAAACCCACGATAGCGAAGACCTGTCCTTGGAACAGCTCCCCACTGAAACATTCCCCCTACTCGAAGCTGTAACATGCGAAGTTCTGAGATTACACCCGGCAGTCGGAGAACTCATGCGAATGGTGAGCCGCCACGAAATAGCGACACTTTCTTGGTTTTAGATGCTTTTTTGTTCACCTTACAATCATATAAAGAACCAACTTACTCATCAGACTACTTGTAGGCTGCCGAAGATGTCGTCCTTCCAACGACCGTTCCCAACCCCATATGGCAAAATCCACAGGAGTCTGGTGCTAGCAACAACCCTACACCTCACGAACGCGTCTTCCTCCCAAAAGGAACAATCGTGACCATCCCCATCCACTGCATCAACTCCTCCACTACTTTCTGGGGGCCCGACGCAGCCTCTTTCCTCCCAGAGAGGTGGCTTCCACAACAACCCAAAACGTGCGGTGAAACCTGCTCACTGCCGACGACGGAATACCAAGCCAAGGAAATCCAAGGCCACAAGCACTTGTTGACATTCGGTGATGGTCCAAGGATGTGTATTGGGAAAGCGTTCGCTTTGGCTACGTTCAAGGTGAGGAAACTGCTCGAGACTCTTTCGGGAGTCTTTGCGCTTTGTAACGTGATTGCGAAGAGCGCTAGCTGATTTCACCTTTCACCTTCCCCTCCCCTTGTTAACAACCAACAGGCTACGCTTGTCGTTCTCGTGAGGAATTTTCAGTTCGATCTACCAAATGGCCCAGAAACGCCCATCGAAAGCTGTTTGTCAGTGATGGTGCGGCCAAAGGTAGCCGGAGAGGAGGGCTGTCGTGTACCCATGCAAGTTCGGCGTGTCGAACGTTAAACAATGTTTGCGAAAACAGACCTCTCGCTTGATCGAGCGAGACTTTTGCAGCAATCGCTTTACAATCTGATGCGAGAGACATTGCAGTGTCATGACAAATAAACCAAATCTACTTGATAATGCACAATCCATCCACACGCCTTGTTCGCTCTCCAAGAAAACGAGTCCAGAAATTTGTGTACCTACGGATATTCAACACCTTATCTCACAACTCCCGCCCTTTCTCCAAATCAACTTCAATACCCGAGTCCACATCCCGTTCCCGTTCACCGGAATGCGCGTTCATCGGGTGTTGACCGATACCCAATAGCCCTAACCCAAGTACGCTTCTAATGCGACTGCGGCTCTTTTCAGCACCACCCACCTTGGCCTTCACCGCCGCAGTCGCTAACATCTCCCCGGCTGGCGTTGAAGTGACCGTCGAAACCACAGCAGCGCTAACACCTTGAGGACTTCCTCGAACCTCGACCATCTCCTCCCTTCTTCTTGTACTAGTTGTACTTCTTTCCCTAGCTCTACCTCGCCTCTCCATAGCAGCGTCGACGTCTCTGGCTCTCACACCACCGCCACCTCCATGATCTGACAACTCGAAAGTTCCACCCCCCACCCTTGCATCCCCTCCCGTCTCAAACCCGATCCCACCTTCCGTCCTTCCTCTCCCCATCTCCTGACGATAAGGGTGATAGTGGTGATGGTGCTGATGTGTCCCATAACTTCTCAGCGCCTTCACGATCAAAGCAAAATACACCATTCCAAGTGCAAACACAGCACTGACGACCACTCGTGGAGCAAGCGCCGTTTTCACACTCAAAGGTGGTCGCTGGTCTGGATCAGCAGTTGATCCTGTCCGCCAGACAAAACACATGATGGACACCACGAAGAGTACCATGGACCTATCCGTGGGTTGAGGTTGGATTAAGGGTGATGAGCCAGGATGGACATCAGGTTCCGAAGAAATGACGCGTGAGCGGATCGAAGCCGAGTGAATGGAAAGAACATAGCGCACCAAGCCATCCATACAGCTGGCATCGCCAACAATACCCACACATTCCACCATATCGATGTTTTGGTCTTTCTCGCTTCCTGGTTTCGTCGAAGGTCAGCAAGAAGCCAAGACAACGATGGTAAGAGGGAGAGTGTACTTACCTCTGCCCATTTGGCCGCTCTGAACATACTCCTCATCGTCCCAAATCTCACGATAAACATACACCCATATGATAAGCTCATCAACGCGCAAATCAATGAAAGAAGCGCCGCAGTTCTTGTCACTGGGTCATCGGCGGCGCTCGGAATTTGAAATATAGTCAAGATAGCACTAAAATGAAAGAGTGAAATAGAGGTCAGAGAAATTCGAAACGAACTAAACAAAAGGGAGAAAACGTAAAAGTGGCGGCAGGACATACGAAAGCAAAAGCGCAGATACAACATTGAGCGTCTTCCATTCCCGAAGGAGTGAATCTATGAACGCTTCCCAAGAATGCTTGAATCGAATAAGAGCAGGTGAAACGAATGGGGGAGACCAATCTTCGGGAGAAGGCAACGGAACGAGAAGTGGAACGGGAACACCAACGCTGGCATTGACATTAGCGCCGGGTGCAATTCCAGCACCAAGTCCGCTTGTGCTCATATTGGTCGCGCCGCCAGCATTTGAAGCAGCGAGGTATATCGGAGGAGGAGACGCCGCTCCTGGTGGGTATAGACCTGCTGAGGCGGAGTGACGAGACGGCAAGTTCGCGTTCGCATTGACATTGACGTTGACTACAGGTTCCGAGTTGGATGGTGGAATGTTCGCCGTCCGAGCGGGTTGTGGGAAGTACCCCAGACCAACACCGCCGCCGCCTCGGGCGTCGATCATTCTCTGAATATCCGGCCGGCTGACTTCGGCGTCTTCGAATATGCGTGCGACACGAGACCAATACATGGCAGGAAGCCGTAAAAGGAGATTGAGGTAAACTTGCCGTGGTAAAGTGTCCGTGAGGAACGATTGGGTATGTTTAATGACACCTTTCACAGACGAGATAGGGAGGAGGTCGTCGCAGCCGTATTGGCGGCTTTCATCGAGAGAATGGAGGTTAAAGCTCCCCGATTCCACAGTCTGCGGTTGAGTCTGACCCGAGTTGGAGAAGCAAGGAAGGTTTATACGAAATTTGAAAGGGTCCACGGGGACGAACGGTTCTTCTACAACACCCCGGTGGGCACGGTGAAGTCCTGCTGACCATTGCTGAAACAGTCGAAGTGGGGAAGCGGCTCGCGAACGGGAGTTTGAAGGAGATAAAGACCGCACATGAGGGCTGTTGGGCGAATTCGCGTCTTTGACGTCCTGAGAGCCCATATATGCGGCGGAACGAAGAACGGGGGAGGGAACGATGGGGTCACTTCCTCTATTAAACCTCGAGAAAGCTGATAACAAGAGAATCCTGAGTAAACGCGAAGAGTAGGGGCAAAAAATTTGATTTCGCGTACCATTTCGAACACTCTGTGTCGTTGGCAGAGATGCTCGGTCGCTCTCGAATGACACGCGCTGTCTTGGTGTCTCTTTGCCAGGAGATCCCTCCGAGGTACCACTCATTTGAGGGTGTGTGTTAGGGAGGTTAGCGCTAGAGTTCCACATTGGATGCGAGGGAGAAGCTTCCAGCTCTCCAGTAGCAAAGGACGGCAGGGAGGTCGAGGCATCTAGGCTCCGCCGCCAACCTCGAACGAAACTAGAACCCCCAGAAACATTTGGGGAACGAAGGATTCTGTTCGGGTTTGGACTAGCATTCGTGGAGGTTGGCAGGGCGGAGAGCTTATCGGAAGAGGTCTGTTTTGACGATGAGGTTGTTTGTGAATCTTTCAAGGTGGTTAGTACGAGGTGTTCCTCAAAAGCCCTTCTCCTACCTGGGCTGGTCTGGGAATTGACTATATGCTATGTTAGTGCGAACACATTGTCGCCAACGGAGTAAGATCTCACCAATCTGAGATTTTGACAAGGAAGTGGAACCGTCATCTGTTGGGAATGGAACACGATGAGAACCTGACGATGGATGCTGAGCCATGAAAGTTCAATGGGGTGGTGTCTACGCGTAGAAGTGTCTATGTGGTGGTGGTTCAAGTACAAGAAACATTCTACAGTTGATGACGAGAGAGGCGTCGATGGACAACCGAGGGAAACTGAATTCGTAGTTTCGACTCTCGACAATCCATTTTAGGCTTTCCTCAATTGGCCAGACGCGTACGTGACATGTCACAAAAGCGCTTGTCACTTGTGTCTGGGGAGGAACCAAGCCGTCAAGAAGCACGTCAAAGTGTCATTCCCCCATTGGTATTCGTGGCCTTGGAAGATAAAAGCAGGGAATTGGATGATCAGGACTGAGTCGTTGGGAGTTAAGGAGAAGGGTTACGTTGCAATTGTCAAAGAAAGCGGAAAGTATCGTGAGAAATGATTATCAATTTTATGTTTGTATCCTCATGTGGATTTATTTCCCACGCATCTTTCCTCCAGAAAATTGGTCGCGACTGTGAGTCTCCGAACGTTAACATACCAAGCTTGAAGGTGAAGAGCGACCCGATGGCACATATGCAGTTCTGCAGATATATAAACTGAGTGAGAACGGCTTATCTGCACGTTCCCAACCTTACCACTGGCCGTGTCGTTCCTTTGACCACGCCTCGGAGAACCAAATGAGCAACATCATTTCCGTATCTGCCGCCCACCACGTTCTGAAATCTGTCACCGCTCTCAACTCTCGAGAAGCTGAAGTGGTCGTTCGAGGAGGGCCTGGCTCCCATCCCGCCGCGGCACTTTCGGGATATATTGCATGTGTAAGCTCATATAGAGTCAATGCCGACTTGTCTCTTACTATTAGCGCAGCTGGAGGGCTTACGATCTGACCTCTCCGAAGTCAATGCACAAATTGCGGAAATTCCGACAATGCCTGTTGCTGTCAAAGGCAACCGGCGCGGGAAAGTGATTTTAATCTTCGAAGCACACGATCACGACCTCAACTCCGCTGAGTCGGATGAAAGCAGTGATGGTGTCAACGCCGTCACCTTTGATCTATCCTACGGTCCGTGTCTCTCCTCCCTTTTCTCTTTCTAATTCGAATACTCTGTTGACTATTTCCTCGCATTCAGCAGCCGTGGACGGCGTCAAATTTCGTTCGGTCTACGAGCTTCATGCATGTATGGAGGGCGAAAAACCTTCCTCTTCCGTTTCGTTCCACTATCGCGTGCGCGTCTCTCAAAGCACTGGAGAAAATTGGTTTCGTACTTCTCTCGTTTTAAGCAAACCCCGTCGTGATACCTCCTATGGTACAACCACACCGCCGTTGATTGGACTACTACTTTCCATACCTGGAAAAACGACGATCCCGTCCGATGGAGTGGAACACGAAGTGTCAGTCGCGGTCTTACCGCTTGAGGCGAAGATTTCGTTCCAGACCTTTCCCCGCCTGGTCCCTGTAGTGCATTTTCACGTGAGTCAAATCAAGTACCTGTGCGGGAAAAGATGGTGTGAATTTGTTGACCCAATTCTCCCTTTTTGAAGTGTGAGGTGCGAAATACGAGAAAATATACACTACCTCCTGGGACCATGAATGCGCTGTTGGATGGTATATTTGTAGCCAAGGAATATATCAGTGTGCGTTTCCGCTCCCTCCCCTCATCGTCTCTCTTTAAAGTATGGTCAAATGTATTGAAATCCAAAAACTCTCATCGGACTCGATTTAGGTCACCGACATTGGCGACACATTCACCTGCTCCTTAGGTGACGATCTGCATTTTCGAGTTGACTACTCTCGCTACTATACCCATAAACCTGACCTGGGTGTATCCTCAATAACCACCTGCAAGTCCCACATTTCCATTTGCAACGATCATTCGTTTGATATCTCAGAACTCGTTGTGCGGGAGGTGATGCCCCAGGCCTATGCATGGAATAACAAGATGAAGGTAACCTTGAAAGTGCCCAACCCCCAATCTGAAGTGGAGGATACGGCGATGGAGGCAGAATCTGAGGGGGACACCATGAATGCCTACTGGCGGCCGGGATCTGATGGTCTGATAAAATGGGGAGGTAATAAGGAATGGGATTGGAGGTGCGTAGTGGCAAAGTACGCCTCGGTCGCATTGAAGGCGGAGTGGGATGTAGAGGTGCCTGTCGGTTCAGAGTGGTCTGAATATGTCCAGGGTAAGGGGTACTCGTTCAGTTATGTATTACACGAAGCTCCACCGCCGTTTGACTCTGCTTCTACTTTTTGATGTTTTTGTATAACTCATGTACGATTTTCGTTAGTTATGTGCACTTGATAGGAGTCTTGTGTATTCCGAGTCATTCTTCAACTACTGCCCATCAGAACTTCGCATCTCAGTTTGTAGGCGCAAGCTCAAAAGTTTGGGAAACGCCAGCGGAGCTGATTCGCAATGTCCGTGACGCTCTTCATGCAAACGCTGTTCCTCAGGGTCATCGGGTCTCAAGTCCAGTCTCGAGAGAAACGAATGGCAGGATAGTGTACTCTACATATCATCATAACCTCAATCGGCGAAGTTCGGTTATGTGAGAGCATCAGGCCGCACTGAGACCACAATTCTCAAAGATGGAGATGCTACGTTAGACATTTCAATCGTGAACGCTCGAACCTCGGCGATGAACGCAACAAGAACAAAAGGGGAAAACGATTGTGGGAAGTTCTGCTCAACCGAGCGATTAGTCATCGACATTGGTCATAGTCCTTATGTTACGACCTTCGTCTGGTTCCAACAACGCTCGACGTAAAGGTGAGCACGTCCAGCAGCGCCCAGCAATTGTCGCGGTTTATTCATCAGGCAAAAACAGAAAAATTTGCGTTGAGTGAAATCCCGGCCATGGGCAGAGAAAGGTCGTCGCTGACGTGTTCGAAGGTGGTACCGCGAGTGACTCACCTGTTCAAAACTCATGGCAACCCGTGAGGTGCACCGCCACTACCTCTACAAACCTATAAAAACTGGCGCTTTTCCTCCCAATCTACCAGCATTCTTGCACCCACAAACTACCTCTACTCCAAACCACTGCTTCTGCTACTGCTTTGACCGTCAAACATGGACAATACCATCCTCGTCGCTGCTGCTGACCATGTCATCAAGTCTGTTACTATCTTCAAATCTGAGAAGGCTGAGGTCGTCAGGACCTTCAAGCTGACCCTCGAGGTACGCGTCGACGTTCCATCCGTCTCTTATAGCCCGAACTTTTGTTGACCCACCCGCGCTCTTGCACACAGCCGGGACAGAACAAAGTCGAGATCACAGGCCTGTCTAGCTGCATTGACACCCATTCGGTCAGAGTGTCCAACCTCGGCGACGCTCGTCTCTTCGATGTCGTCTGCACAGTCGACACTGGCGCCCCCGCCGTATCGTACGACCCCGAAAGCAAGAACGAGATCGTTCGTATTCTCGAAGCCAAAAAGGTCGTTCTTGAAAGTGAAAAACGCACGCGTGTTCGTCAAGAGGAACTTCTTCTTAGTTACGGCAAGACTTTAGGGGGAGAACATATCACTCCTGCTGCGTTGAGTCAGTTCCTTCAGACCTTTGCCGAGCAGAGCGACAAGAACACCATCGCGGTAAGCGCCCTGCCCTCATCGTACTGCGATCAACAGGTTTCTCACCCTGTCACGCAGATTGCCGAACTGAGCGAGAAGATCCACCAGATCGATAGACAGATCGAGAAAACGCTCGCAAAGACGATCAAGATCAAAGGCGAATCACGCGGAAAAGTGACAGTGGTCGTGGTTTCGGACGATGAGTCGCTTGTCGAGCTCAAACTGACCTACAGTTCGTACAAACTCGCCTTGTTCAGACTTCATCAATCCGATGCTCATTACTTCTCCCCCAGTCGTTAGCAACGCCGAATGGCGCCCAACCTACGAACTTCATGCTTCCACAGAGGGTGGCAAGGCTTCCTCTTCGGTGTCCCTTCATTACCGGGCGCGTATCACTCAAAGCACTGGCGAAGACTGGAATGGCACATCTCTCACATTGAGCACTATCATGTCCGGCACCTCAGCCAAAACCATCCCGCAACTACTTCCGGTAAAAATCCGATCCCGATACAACACAAACCCTTACACAAACCCGCAAATGCAAATGCAACAAATGGCACAAGCGCGGCTACAACAGGCACAACAAATGCAGCAGCAGGCTGTCCAGCAGCAGCAAATACAGCAAATGCAGCAAATACAGCAGCAAATACAGCAGCAGGCCGTCCCGCAGCCGCAAATGCAACTTCAACAACAACAATTTTCTCAAATGCCCCCTCCACAAGGGATGACGACTGTTCGTCGATCCCGCGCCGCTGCTGGTAGCAATGCGATCCAGCAGAGCAGCTGGGCCGCTCCGGAATCTTGGTCCGTCCCCACAGAACTCGCTAACGAGTCCGATGGTGAATTCGAAGAAATCTTGGGCATGGTCACCGCACCATCTACGGGCCCTGGGGCTGAACCAACGACTGTCGTGACGGAGACCCCGGTGGCGATATCGTATTCGGTGGCTGGGAAGTCGACAATTCCATCGGATGGGGTTGACCATCAAGTTTCGGTGGCGGTTTTGCCGTTTGATGCGAAGATTTCGTACGTCACGTCGCCTCGAGTGGAGCCGGTGGTTTACCTCCAGGTGAGTCGACTTTGTTGTCTTGAACGGGTTGATCAAGTCTTGATGAGCCTGGGTTTTTGATATACAGTGTCAAGTGCAGAATAAGAGCGAGTATAGGTTGTTGCCAGGGCCTGTCAGCGTCATTTTGGATGATAGCTATGTTTCAAAGACCAACATCCAGGTACGTTGCTGAGGCACGTCCGTTTTTCATGTTCACCAACTTAAGCCGTCGCGATATAGGATATCAATACCGGTGATACGTTCACCTGCACACTAGGAGACGACTCCTCTGTCAAAGTCACCTACCTCCGCAGTGCGACCACTGTCAAATCCAATACAGGAGCGTTCACCGAGGCATTCTCTACCACGACCTACAGCACCCGCGTGTCCATTCACAACAAGCACGCGTTTGCGATTTCGGACCTCGTGGTGCGCGAAGTGATACCCACTTCAGAAGATAAACAGGTGAAGGTGATATTGAGGAAACCGAAGGGGCTAGCAGAAACGAAGGGCGCAGGTGTGGAAGTGGCTTTAGGACAGGATGGGCTGAAAGTTTGTTGGCAACCTACAGTGGATGGTGGAGCAAAGGGAGGAGAGAAGGAGGGCAAGTTTGAGTGGAGGTACAAGGTGGACGCGGGAGCGAAGGCGGTGTTGGAGGCAGAGTGGGAGGTGAAGGCGCCTGCGGACTTGCAGTGGTACGAGTCAACCGTTGGTAATAATAACGTCGCAAATGTTTTGAAAAAGGGTGGGGTTTAGGCTGGGTTGTACTGTTTAGTGGTAATGGGGTCTTTGATGTTGTATCTGTACGTTTACGATAACATGTTTGTATGCCTTTGAACTCAGCTGGGGTGGTTACTTTTGTCAAGATGAGAGGACCTACTTTTAATCGGTAGAAGGCTCAAGTGGGTGGCCTGGATGCCCTCCTCTCGTCGCTGTCTTGATGATAAATCACCGTGTTCTCTCGGATGAAGTGCAAACCTCGAAGTATCCTGGTACTTCGACCCCACCTCCTCAGATGATTTATTAATTCGAAGAGAACCGCGCTGAAACATCCCTCCGTCATGACCTCGAAAACACACAATTCGACGATCCGTGGGTGTCCGTGTGCGACAAAACCGAGGTAACAAAGCCTTTTTGGGGTTGGGAGCCTGAAGTGCAAGGTTTCCTCCACCGTCAGTCAGTTTCACCCAAAAAAGCATCTCTTCGGGCTGATACTCCCTTCGGTATCAG
>CEMH01204468.1:12355-25485 GCA_001179725.1 Macrocystidia cucumis | reverse complement strand
CGCACCGTACAAGGAGACGCGGGTACGATTTCATGGAAAGCTAAAATTACAAACCTAACTTCCGGAACTCAATGGGTTTTCTTTTTTTCTTCCGTTCTATCAACAGGAACCGTCATCGATTTCAGAAACTGGCATCTTTCCCTCGGCCGACGATTCAGATCCCTCAAGCTCTGGTTCGTCCTGCGCAGTTTTGGCGTCCAAGGTTTTCAAGCACACATCCGGAAAGTCAGTCAATCATTCCCAACCTAAGTTCTCAAAAGAGAACTCGTTGCATCTAAACTGACATCATTCTGCAAAAACAAAAAACAAAAAACCGAAACGAAAAGGGTATCAGGCATAACGAGCAGTTTGCCAACCTCATTAGACAATCGCCTGTTTTCAAACTCGTGACGCCGCCGTCCTTCGCATTGAGCGTTTTCCGACTTCAACCAACTTCCGATGTCAACCTCGGGGGAGACGGAACTGAATTACCTGTTGAGACGCTCAATAATCTCAATAGACTGCTATATAGCAGGATCTCTGCAAGGGATGATATACTGTTGACGCAGACGGAGCTGAACGGGGTGTTTTGTATACGTCTCGCGGTGGGGGCAATGAAGACGGAGGAGGAACATATCAAACGGGCGTACGACATCCTCGTCAGGGAGGGTGAGGTGGCTTTGTCAATTTGGCAGAAAACGCTGGTCAAAGGGTGACCAGCAGCGACCAGTAGGGAGTTGTTGTTGACACGGAAGAAATATAGTTGAACTGTTTGATTATACACCTATGTTTGTCCCACTACGCGAGGGTTGCACGATTTCCAAGTCCTCCGGCTTCAGGGGGTGCTGGTAGCCCTCCTTGTCTATCAGAGACGAATTCTCGATATCTGGGAAACACCGACGATTAGAATGATATGCTCGCAGCTACGCCATGCACCCTACATTCTTTCCAATCTTTTGCGTTCTTCGGGCGTCACTGAAGGTCGCATCGTTTGAAGGACCTTCTTGATGTTCGACATACCGATCTCAGGCTTCAAGATGCAAAATCATCAAACCCTTGACTTTTGACAGAAACGGAAGACAACTACATACTTTTGCAGGGGTTTTCTTGGTCTCCGAATCTCCAGACGTGTTCTTGACCCGAGAATTCGACTGGATCTGTCGAAGCTGCAAATGGAATGGTGCCATCGTCAGTCAGGTTGTATGCGGCGGGTAGACTAGGTTTAGTTTTCTTTGAATTAAGAAAGAGACACTTTACCCGACTTTGAAGAGCCGACTCCTCGGCTTTCGTCATCCTCTTCTGTTCACCAATGGTGAAGAACGGTATCGGGAGCTCGTCGTCTCGCTTCGAAGACGTCATCCCCTGCTCTTGGTCTGCAATTGACGTATGTATGACTTCGAGGTTCGCATTGTACAGCAAAGCTTGTAAGTCAGCGCCAGAGAACCCATCCGTTTCTTCTGCAACTTCGTCCAATCGGACCGAAGGAGAGAGGTGAAGCTTGGTTGCCACTGCCCTGAGGATCTAGATTTGAAATTTGAGTAAAAGCGTCTCCCTCCTCATCGTTTTGGGAAAAGCCGAGAGTGAAAGCAGCTTACGTCTTTGCGGTCTTCCAAGCCCGGCATGGGACAAAGCAAAGATTTATCAAGGCGTCCAGGACGAAGAAGCGCCGAATCGATGAGATCGGGACGACTGAAACGATTGACATTAAGCGTTATTTCGAAACTCGAAGTCCATATCACATTACCTCGTGGCAGCAAGCACATATACTCCATCAAGCCCTTCGGCTCCATCCATCTGTGTGAGCATCTGATTCACCACACGATCGGTAACTCCAGTACTATCGTGACCACTGCCAAGAGAGGGTTTAAACGAGGAACTGGTGGCAAGAGAAACATACCGACCGTTTTGGTGCAATCGAATCGAACTCGTCAAAGAACAGCACGCAAGGTTTTGCAGAACTCGCTCTTTCAAACAGGTCCCGAACCTATCAGGTAAAATGTTTCTGTCAAACCCCAAACTGCAACAGGTTGTACAAACGCACCGATTGTTCACTGGCACCGATGTATTTGTTCAGTATTTCAGGTCCTTTCACGCTGATAAAGTTGAGTCCACATTCTTTCGCAACGGCCGAAGCGAGCAAAGTTTTTCCACATCCCGGATAACCGTAAAGCAGCAGTCTGGTATGGCAGATGTCAGCGTGATACGACGCTTGGAACGCCCGACATCTTACCCAGATCGGAGTCTCAGCGGTGATTGGGCAAATATGGGACCATACTTCGTCGGCCACTCTAGCGTCTCGCGAAGAGTTCTGCGAGTCTCTTGCAGGCCTTGGTATGAAATTGTCAGGCGGTACCCTGGCTAATGTTTGATTGATGGCAACGCTCACCTCCAATGTCTGCCCAGGAGATCTCCGATTTTTGCAACTTCACGTCTCGCAGCGAGAGCGGCACAAAATCAATCTGTGCCTCTGAAAAGTCGGTATGGGACAGGCGAGGCTACGAAGCACGACTGAGACCAAAAGAAGCAGCATGCAGAGCAGGACACGGACTGAAGAGTTTCCCTTGTACTCTTTTATGGCAACTTGATGCATAGCACGGGCGGTCAAATCAACAAGATCACTTGCAGAATATCCTTCGGTCTGCGTTGCAAGAGCCGTATAGTTCACAGGAGTATCGAGGCCGTGATCAAGATGAGGTGCTTCCTTGAGACGTTGCTTTACCAACAGTTCCAGAATCTGGACGAAAGAATCATGAACCTGCTTTCAAGCGGGCAGAAGAAGAGTCTTACATCCCGGCGACTGTTCTTGTTCAACCCCTTGATATTGACCGTCTCTTGGAAAACATGGGAGCTATTCAGACGTGGGTGAAGTGACGCTGTTGACGATGTGGTGGCAAGTATGAATATCCCCTTGAAGTTACGCGGCCACACACGCGCCGTATCTGAAAATTCACGCAGAAATAGCTCTGTAAGCTGGCGAGAGCGGAATGACTCTGCGTGCTTCGTTCACCAGAACGGAACGAAGTCAGGAATTGAGCGTATTCGTGTGCCGCTCACGTTACCTCTGTTTCCGCCCCGAGGAGCTTATCCAGATTATCTAAAACGAGAACGCTTGGTCGATGCCAGGCAGCTTTTTCATACCAATATTGGAACTGGGCTTTCACTTTAGGCACAGATTGAGTGGAAAAGCGCGAAGCATCAACGAAGTGCACATCTGAGAAGAGGTCAGTCACCGCCAACAGTTCAAGATGGAGGACGGTACAAGCGTGTGTTCTAGGATCCATTTCGAGTGATTCTGTCACGGCTTTTGCTATTGACGTCTTTCCCGATCCAGCACGACCAACGAGGAGGAGTCCCGAAGCTGTTGGACGAGACTTTTTAGCACAGACTCGCAGGCTCAGGGAGATGTGTTACCACCAAGAACTTCACTGCGCTTGGAATGTGTTGCATATTTCACCAAACAAGCGGTACTAATTCGCTCAAGGATTTCTTCTACCCCAGCTAACGAAGTTGTTTGCTTGACGGGGGAGGGAAGTGACCTAGGTGCAACAGTTGCTTGATCCCACGTATTCACATAGGTGAAATGAACTTACACTGGGGCAGGAACATCAGGAAGTGGTAGCGATATCGTCGCAAGGTCTCTTTCGGCCTTCAAACTAACCCATTTCATTAATAAGATGTAAAATTTGAATGTTACCACGCACTGTACAAGGTCCCAATCCTCAACACCAGAGGGCAGAACAGGAAAGACGATGTGATTGTCAACAATCCCTTCAACAAAACCGACATAGACAATTCCAGGAAGCTCGACATGGGGGGCAAGCTCCTTGACTCCTTTTTTGTCACCCTCCGACGAGGGATGAAGGACGTGAGGAGGCGTGTCCGTTGGAGCCGTCGCCGTCGAAGTAGCGTCCACATCCTGTGGTGGAAGCAGCCGCTCATAGCTAAACTTTGAGCATACCAGCTTTGATTCATGGCTCTCGGTGAGCCTTAGATCTTTGAGTAGCTGGCCGGTGATAACGGAGACATATGCAATGCGCTCGGGGCCATTCCATTCCGAGTCCTGAAGGGGGCAAAAGCGCGCGGGCAACACCCGCAAGACTATGCTACGCCCAGAAGGATCCACATGGGGCTTTTCACTGGACAATGCAAGTTTTCCAGCGGGCTTTTGTGCTGATATTGGAACCCCATTGGCACTGTTGGCTTTGTGTCGCGGGCCATGAGGTTTCGGTGCAATGCTGACTTCAGTGTCTGTTGTCAGAAGAAGGGCGTCGGACCTAGAAGATGGAGCAAGGGACACTGATTGAGAAGGGTTAGAGGGGCGTGCGGGACATCCAGCAAAGACGGACCAACTCTCAAACGGACCCTCGTTCTCCCGAGGATCCAGACGTCGATTTCCTGGTTGATTTTGGCCACCCGCACTTGTGAAAGGAGAGTTGCTTCGACGTGGGACGCGTGTAGCTCCTGTGACCAATGGTGAGTGAGAGCTAAGAGGCTTATACGTTCACTCACAATGATTTCCCAGTCGTCCGAGGATAGAGGTTCTGTTCCGACAGAGGACGCGAACTGTAGGTCGTGGAGAAGGCCAATTTCTACCTTAAACAATCAAAGAGGTTAAGCATGAACAGTGAAAATGATAGGTTCTACATACTACGTCGTTCTCGTAGAATCCAAGACCCTGAGCATATTGTGGGTCAATATCAATGGTTTCCAGGCCGGCTTCATGGGTGGTGCGTGAGTTGAACTGCGCGAGGGAGGATGCAGATGCCATTCCAGTCCACCCAACATAGGCTTCAGCCTTCCTTTTGGTTCCACTGGAAGCATTATCTGCCAAAGTAAGATGGACGGCGAGATTTTGTGGGCGCTGAAAGTGGTGAGTAACCGAGGTTGTCAGAAATTGAATCACCTACAACACTCCGCTCGAGCAAAGGCCCGTATATTGATATTGGAAGGTTAACGAGCGACGATCGTATTGAGACGTAGTGTATCCGCGCCCTTCGAGGCATTGAGTTGGTGAACCGTGGCTGCCCTGAGGATGAGCGCGGCGATGTGAACCGTGACGGCGTTAGTGACGCGTTGATAATCATGTGCGAGCGGCGCGCAACGCGATCTCGACGATGGCGCGCTGCTCAATGGTCTTTCAAAATCGCAAATACCAACTATACACTATGCGCGTAGGACTATCAGACCCAGTTCAATACTCTTCCCAAGTTTGTACCCCAACATCAGCGAGCTCTCGCCAAGATCGCACAACATCCACATCAACCATCCCAAGAGCCAGCATTACAACCGTCCTCATCAACCCTTCATACTCCTTCTCGCTCAACTCGGCTGGTGCTTCAACACATCTCGTCCCGTTAAACTTCGGGATCCTTTTTCCGTATGACGGCGTGATATCCAGGCGTTTAGCTATTTCTTCCTTCTCCTTGGTTGAGAAAGACGCCACTAGGGCCATCCAATAACAGCGGATGCATGACAAGAGGACCGGCTGAAAGGTATATACTGGGGAGCTTGGAAAACCCCATGGGGCAATGACTTCAAGATCTATCGGTATATTGTCTTAGGGGGTTTCAAGGTGGCGAAAGATGGAAGGGCGTACCAATCAAATTTTGCGTGGCAGCGTGTGCCCTTTCCCTCCAACCAGAAATCCTTGCTTTTGCATCTGACTGAGCCAAGATCCAGGTTGTTAAACACCTGCGTATCCTTGCGATTTCGGCGTGGTGTTCCGGTGTAAGGGCTTCAACAGGGTAGGGAGAGTTGGGGAACGACATGACCAAAGCAGGGGCACACCGTCAGTATTTATTGGCATGACTTCGCCGCTTCTCGTCATGTTGTACATATGGGATCAATAAAACAGTCTTCATGTTTCCAACATCGTGAAAGGTTTTCTCAACTGCATCCAGCTGCATCAAGCCAGGTCGTAAATGTTCACAACGTTGCAATATCTTCTCCTCGCTGTCTCCTCAGTGATCATCTATGGGATTTACTCAAGTCGAAGGAGACATCCTCTGGACAATATTCCAGGGCCAAAGCCAAAGTCCTGGTTACTGGGTATCCATGTTCAGCTCAAGCAGGCTCCACATCATTTTTGCTCACCAGCTTTAGGAACACTGCCGTCGCTGTACGAACCCGATTCATGGCAACTTCATGAAGACATTGCTCGTAGTTGTACGTCAAGCTTCTCATCGTCTTCAGCTCCTGTTACATACTTTGCCCAGATGGCCCTGTGGCCCGAATAGATTCTCTCATGGGGGTAGGACCGTCGTTCGCAGCGGGGCTTCTTCATCTCACCTTGAGTTTGATAGGAAAAACAACTGTACTTATCCGACCCTCGAGCGCTGTATCACATTTATGTCAAGGTATATCTTGTTCATGGCCTCTCAACGCGAAATAAACGTTTGTAGGCCCCTGAAGTCTTCCAGCCAACAAAAATGTTCTTAGCGTAAGCTGCTTCTTTTATTAGCCCCACTCTTCGCTCACTAGATCCTCATCTTTAGATTCAACGGAGTTATTTTTGGTCCCGGCTTGTTGTCAACAGACGGTTTGTCATTTCAGGATGTCTTGTGGGTCCCAATTAACACCTTTGAAAGGGAATCGGCATCGGAAACAGAGAAAACTCGTAACTCCTGCCTTTGCTCTGACGCATCTTCGAGATCTAGTACGTTTTGAGATCTCGAGCAAATGGCTCTGAAGTGATACCTGTTCTTTAGACGAGGGCTGTTTATGATGTAACCCACAAGGTTCAGTCGTTGATATACGGAACGGATGTCGACGAAAGCGCTGAAGATCTGTTTTCAGATGCGAGATGTCTTCTTGGAACAAGTCAAGGAGCATCCACAAGAGGCAAGAACCACATCCTCTTTCAAGTCACAATCATTGAACTTTTGGCTTCCCAGATTGACCTTCACCACTGGTTCAAAAACCTTGCTCTCGAGCTCATTGGGGTGGCTGGTTTTGGACATTCCTTTGACGCCCTGTCTGAAGCAGGCATGCTCAGAGAGGATACCCGGTCTGTGCAAGAAATGATGTGCGTTATGGTCGCCCACTTCCTCATTCTGATGTCTGATGCATACGCTAGGGCCGTTGCGACACCTTTGGTTCCTCTGGTGATGTGCACTTCCTGGACTTTTGGAATAGGCCCTCCGTCTCTTCGCAAGGCTATCGTTAGCCTGATTCCACTGCGACGTGTGCAACAACTTCGAGAAATGATCGACACAATTCACAAGATGGCACAAGAAACGTTTGCGCACAAGAAAGAGCCTTCAAAGGGGACATCGTCAGAAGAACTTAAAGATATACTTGACGCTTTAAGTGTGTTCCTTCGTGCATGTAGCGTGGTCCGAGCTCATAACACGACCTAGTACAGGACAACGTTGCTGCGTCGCAAGATGAGAAGATATCTGACACAGAAATCATCGCCCAGGTGAGCCGTTTTGAGACGCAATCATAACTCACGGCTCAAGTCTAGTAAAGATATCGTACGTCTGTATTACTGGTGGTGAAACCCTTACTAATAAACCTTCCAGAACGCTCTTATTTGCTGGCATGGACACAAGCTCGGCGCTACTCGCGCGCATCATTCACCTGTTGACTTTGTACCCTGAAGTCCAGGAGCGACTGCGTGAAGAAATTACGAACGCATACGCGCAGTCTGATGAAGACATTCTTCCTTACGACACAGTCATGAAGCTCCCATACCTGGACGGAATTTATCGGGAGACCCTTCGTTTGTACGTCAATCTATGTGCGTGTTCGTTCACCTGGTGACATGGCTGCTGTAGATACCCTCCTGTCCCTGTTTCAACCCGAAGGTCAGCTTGGTGCCGGTGGTTCGAAATGTGCGCTAATGAATGAGCGTACTCAGAGTCATGAGGAACACATTCATTCCCCTCTCCAAACCTATCAAGCGTGTTGACGGGACGATTGTCAACGAGATTTTTGTTCCGAAAGAGACAAATGTCACCATCTCGATTCTCAACGCCAATCGTAACCCGGCCATCTGGGGAGATGATGCGTTAGAGTGGAACCCCGAACGAAAGGTCCCCCAAGGGGAGTCGCTTCAGAACCCGGGCCTACTTCCAAACTTGTATGTCAATGGGTGGATAAAGGTGTCATCGAATTCTTATGGGTTCTCGTTTAGGATGACCTTTATTGTTGGGCCACGCTCTTGCATGTGAGTAGATAATTGAGCTGATTGTTCCGATGAGCCAAAATTAATGGTTCGATGGGAATTCCAGCGGCTTCAAGTTTGCAGAGATGTCCACGAGTTAGTAACAGTTTTTCGCCCGAACGTTGCTGATGCTAATGGAACATTAATAGAGATCGCGCTTGTCACTCTATTATCGAAACTCAAATTTGAAAATTCAGGTAAAGACATTGAATGGGCGTTTAGTATGGTATATTCGCCTGTAGTTCATGGTGAAGATCGGCCTGCTTTACCTATCCTGATCAGGCGAAGTTAAGTTATTGTAGTGACGTCATATGTAATCTCGTACACGTGACCTGAGCACGCCATCATGCAAGGAAAGCACATCATCGACTGAGTTGAAAGATTATAAGAGTCTTGAGTCGCGTCTTAATTAGCTTGCTTTCCACCCTCCATGAAACATCTTTCATCATTCGCCAACCCAAGGTATAAGATTTCGACCAAGAATGTCTGGTTATGGTCGACTTTTACTCATCGAGGCAACGATTGGCCAACAACCACCTGTTGAATCAATAAACCTTGGGTTCATTCAGCAGGATATTGAAACTGATGTATCCTATATTCGCCTAGAATCGCTGCTCGACGTGCTTGACGCGTCGATTCACCTTTCCTCCTCTCTGCCTACATCGACGACCTCTTCGGACGCGTTCGGCCGTTAAACTTCGCGTTGACTGCTGCTCGGCCGTGGTCACAAACAATAAACCCCAAAACGTTGGCTTCCTTCATTGATGTCCCTCTCCCACTTTACATCATTAGTGTCCCCAACCGGATCTTATCGCCCCAACGAATTGAAATTCGTCAATCGGACCTTATCCCCCCAATGGACGCGTGATGCTCGTCGCAATCTCCGCATGGGCTCCTATCTTCGGGCGTCGCGTGCATTGAAAGGAACATCTCAGAAGAAACGCTTTGACTGGTTTTGACCATTTGAATCCCTATTCGTTCCCAGACCCCCCTTGGAGGCCTTTTGCGAGTGTCGTAATGGCATTTTCAACCACGTTCATGGCCAATTCAGACGTTTATCGGGCTTCTGGCGTTCTAGTTCGCCTGTGTCCACGAGGCTTGGCGGCCGGAAAACGGGACGGTTTGCGACTTTGAAACCGTTTCAAGATCGGAAGTTGCTTGGAATATTGGGTTTTGTCGTTTGTATGTGTTATTGGTAGTTGCGGGTATAAATTGCATACTTGTTCCCCATCTTTTTCTTCATTGTGGACTTGAGAACCAGTCAGTCAGTTCGCTTCAACAATGTCTCTTACTCTTGAAATACCCACCTCGTCCAGATTTGGCGACTCATCGACACATTCCCCTCCGTCCTCAGCGTCTTCGTTGTCGTCAAGCCTAGATGCCGTGTCTGTGGACTCCCACTCCACTGCTGCGTCCTCACTCGACTTCAGACCTTGCCCAATTCAGCTGAAATCACCATCGCTTCCCAGTGCAGAGGCGTTCGTTCTCGTGCCTTCCCAAAATCCCGATCCCCGTATTTTGCAGAGCATTCACAGTCAATACGCCCCCCAGGGTATCTTGGGAGTTTACCTCCCCAGGCTTCCAGAGTTCGACCTCCCCGACGCTCATAACTTGTGGTCAACGGAGATCCACAACGCCCATGAAGTATTTATATTATCTGCCTCGAATAACGTCGCCTTTCAAACGCAACACCACTTTTTCCTGGTAAATAATCTTGATTTACATCGCCATCGTCTCCTCTGATGAATGAAATTCCAGAACAAGCCCGAAGTCTCTTCACCTGAACATCATCTCGCCATCTCTTCAGCGTCGTTGAGATCCATCATATCTTTTCCGTCTGCGGATGAACGTTGGATTTTTTATCTTCTTGAACGGCCTACTGTGGTGTTCCCTCCCCTTTCAGCCACCGCCGGATTTTCACAAGAACGCGGTGTAATCTCGCGCGGAAACATACCAACGCTTAAGGAATGGGAAACACTCTGGTCGGCCTGGGACCTCATCACCTTGAAGATGATACCTCAAGAGATGTTGCATCAGAAACCGATTGAGCTGCGTCACAAACCGTTGTTCTACATAGGGCATATTCCAACGTAAACGCATCTACTATTCGTTTGCGAGGCCCTTTACTGATGCGGTTGAAAATGAACAGGTTCCTTGATATGCTGCTTTCAAAGTCTATGGGAGGTGGTGCCAGCGAACCGCAGTACTTTTGGAACATCTTTGAAGTAGGTCCCTTTTATTATTGCTTCAAGTGCTCAGACAACCTAACGATGATCTCCCAGCGTGGTATCGATCCTCATGTTGATGATCCGGATCACTGCCATGTACGTCTTATTGACTGGCGAAACGTTTCCTTTGCTGATTCATAAGTTCAGAACCACTCAGAAGTTCCCGAGGCTGACGAAGATTGGCCGACCATTGACACAATTGTGGCTTTCCGCAATCGCGTCCGCGCGCGTCTTGTGAAGTTGTACCACGAGCTGGAGTCCGGACAACGCGTTCTTACCCGTAATATTGCACGGACTTTGGTGATGACGCTGGAACATGAAGGTTTCCATATCGAGGTTCGCGTGCTCGTAGACATTTTTGTTCAGAGCAAAATCTGACGACAGTTTTTGACAAACTAGACTTTACTTTACATCCTCATCCAACGTGCAGGTTTTGGTACGCTCCCTCCACCTGGGTTCGTTGCGCCCCCCTGGGACGCGCTAGCTTCTCAATGGGATGCGATTCCTCCTCCGTCAACCCCACGGGTGACTCTTGGCCCCGCGACACTGACACTGGGTCACGACGATTCTGAAGCACTAGACGACACAGACGCGTTCAGTACCGACGTGAACAACCACACGTTCGGCTGGGACAACGAAAGCCCACGCCGAGAGGTGATGGTAGGAGCCTTCCAATCAGAATGGCGGCCAGTCACCAATGGGGAATTCGAGTCGTTTTGGAGAGGCGCCGGACAACGTCAAGTGTCTATGCCGAAAACCTGGGTGGAGGACGACGATGGCCAAGTTAAAGTTCGTTGGGTTTTCTCAAATTGCGAGTTGTGAGGGCTTTGAAGTTGACGATTATAACGCTGCACGCTTTCCAGGTTCGGACGATGTATGGCCCAGTCTCCATGAACATCGCTCAACATTGGCCGGTCCTCACTTCATATGACGACCTTGAGACGTATGCTCGATTTAAAGGCGGAAGGCTCCCGACAGAGCACGAACTACGCCTCTTTTTAGATACTTACGATGTCGGCCACGAAGGTGGTGCGAACATTGGGTTCAGAAACTGGCATCCTGCAGGGTAAATGCCCTCCCTCGCTCCCTTTCACCTTCGATCTCTTGTTTACCACCATGACACCTTCATTCTACAGCGCCACCTCGGGTCTTGAGGAGAACCACGGCAAAGGTACTAACGGCGGTGTGTGGGAGTGGACCTCGACCAAATTCGATACCCATGAGGGGTTGTCGCCTACAAATCTATTCACGGGGTAAGTGTCCCTGTCTAACGTGGAACCTGCCCCCACTGAAGGATGTTCGTTGAACAGCTACTCCACTGATTTCTTTGACGACAAACACCATGTTGTTGTACGTCGTATCTCTCCAGTGGTTCCTTTTTGTTTGGAGATGCTCACCTGCTAAACAGCTCGGCGCGTCATACGCCACAATACCCCGGCTGGCCAGCCGCAGAACCGTCCGCAATTTTTACCAGCACAATTACCCATATCCCTGGGTCGGAGCACGAGTTGTGTATGATATGTAGCCTGTCATCCTTGTATGATATATACACCTCATGTATGTTACCCAATCCCGTAATACCATGTCCAATGTGAAGCCCTCGAATCTGCTCGAATACGTGGTTATGTGATCTGCACAAGCGAATCTCTACGAAGACTCGAGGAGAAACCGCCACAAGCCAAAAAGAACATTCACTAGAAAGCCAACGACGAGGCCCATCTGCATCTGCTGCCTATTCCGCAATCCTCAGCGACAATCACAGGGGGGGACGTGATAATCTCGCAACACTCACGAGAAGATAACGTTGGGCGGGGCTTCGTACTCCGTCTCGTCATCCCAAAAGACGGGCGGTTTCTGATGACGCATGATGAAGAAAGGCAGCAAGGGGAAGAAGAAACCCATCAAGATGCCTTGCAGGACAGCTGAATTACTCGGTGACGAGGCTTGCGACAATGATGCCGTTCCGACGTTGTCCAGCGAGTCAATCCACTGTTCCTCCAGAGCGCGAGCGTGTTCATCGTCTACCAGCGAAATCCATCAGAGGCGGGTTTTAAACACTGCGTAGAAGCGCCCGTACATACATTCTTCGTCCGTATCGAAATCTCGAGGGTCTCGAGAAGCCTGACTGTGAAATTGTTGCCGAAACTGTGCAATATCCGTTTCTGAGAATCCTATCGAAGACAGCCTGTCGAATCCTCGGGCGGGTTGTAACTGAGCTGTCTAGCACCCATTGAGAACTGAAAGTCAAAGGATATAGGAAGGCCTTATGCGTACCTGCTCTTTCGTCTCCTCCTCTTCCCATGGTTCAATTTTCGGACCCACAGAGCAGTGAAGCCATGTAGTTGGTGCCGTAGTAGTCGCCTCTACTTCCATATCCGCATTGGCTCGTTTCTGGTGCTCCTCCAAAGACACCAGCCACAAATACAGTATTGTGCCATCGGTCAAGAGACGACCAGAGTGAATTAGCCGTAGCCGGCGGTCTTGTAGTTGCGTCCGTGCTTGGCGTATCTGGAAGGACCTCAGAATATGAACAATGCAGTGGAATGTATGGACACACGTTGCGCTTGACATCCCGGACGGTGTCTTTCTTGTCTACAGCGATGAGGAGGTCTGGAATACCCTCGGTGAATCGAACCACGAGATTGCGAGTTGGAGGTTCATTTGTAGGTACGGTTACGGGAAGAGGTTGCGAATTATGGACATCGAGAGCGCGTTGTTTCCCTTTTGCCTTGTCTGTTAGGAGAGTCATTCAACTG
>CEMH01204467.1:3232-15184 GCA_001179725.1 Macrocystidia cucumis | reverse complement strand
CAGATCTCGATTCATCAGTATTCTCTCAAGAGAAGACATGATTAATACATACGTTCCATCTCCTCCATATCCATTTGGTCTCCTCCCTGACTTTGCATCATGGCCTTCATCATTTCTTGCATTCCACCTCCGCTTCTCATCTGACGCTGCATCTGTTGTAACATGCCCGGCGGCATTGATCGCTTAACCCAAACAATTCAGTCCAGGCCCATTGGGAAGAAGATCTCAAATGCTTTTCCCACCTGCATAGCTTGTATTTGGGCTGGGGTCGGCATCCCATTGGCACCCCGACCTTTTCCACCAGCAGCGCTTTGCATTTTTTGCATCATCTGCAACCTGTATAATTATATATAGAAAAGACATCCGAGTTAACGGTTATCAATCCACAGTGACACCGAGAACGCTGGCACCGCGTTGACGCACCATCCGTTTTTTCCCCCTGCTTGCTTGGCCATGTTGGCCATCATCCGGTATTGGCAAAGCAGATCTTCCACCTCGCGTACACTCGTCCCACTTCCTCTAGCGACGCGCATCACGCGCCAGGTCAGTCCTACAGGTTTCCCATCCTTGCCATGCTCCATGAACAGGGACCCGTCCGAATCAAGCTCCGCTGCGGTCATGCTATCTGTGATGTAAATCATCCTCTTCATGCGTAATGAACCCTCTTCATCTGAACCTTGCAACATCTCTTGCGGCAGGCCAGGAATCATCGAAGCAATCTTGCTGATTGGTCCCCTGTAAAGGAATTTGCAAAAAAAGTAGTCAGTGCACCGAGTTCACAAAAGAAGCCGAGCGGAGTCGAACATGTTCATGACGTTTGAGATCTGTTCTCGCCAATCACGAATGCTGAGTTTTCCTTCCTCTAGCTTTTTCGCCATCTCCTTTTGCTTGTCAGGGTTGGCAGTCGCTAAGTCTTGCATATGTTCCATTAAGCCTTGCATGTCCCCCAAACCCAAGAGTTTCGATATGAAAGGCTGGGGCGAGAACCGGTCGAGGTCATGCAGGTGTTCACCTACACCAAGGAAGATGATTGGGGTTTTCGTAGCAGCCACGCTGAAATTTGCATGCCAGCGTAAATGTCTGGTTTGTAGTTGAAGAAAACGGCGGTATCTTACGCAGATATAGCGCCACCACCTTTCGCGTGGCCATCCATCTTTGTTACAATTATCGCGCCGAAGTCCGCACTCTCTTTGAATGCGCGGCTCTGACCCTCAGCCGCCTGGCCTGTCCAAGAGCGTGGTCAGGACGCATAGATCCGTGGGCATTCATAGTCCGCGCTCACCAACACTGGCATCCAAAACCAAAATCGTCATATCTGGTTTGACCGCTTCGCCAATTTGGACCATCTCCTCAAACAATTCCGCCTCTTGTTTGTGCCGTCCGCTCGTATCCACGATGATGACTTCGAACCTTTCCTTCTTGAATTTTGCCACACCTTGAGCGGCGATGCTGACAGGGTCCGTTTCGGTATATGAACCAAAGTATGCAACTTTGGCTTTGGTTGCCGATTGTCGTGTTTGATCGAATGCACCAGCACGGAACGTATCAGCACAGACTATAGCGGACTTGAATCCACGTTTTTGATAATGTACCGCAAGTTTGGTACATGTCGTGGTTTTGCCATTACCCTGACCGTCGCAGACTGAGCTTCAAAAAACAGAGTAACGTACTACCAGAATTGAAGAAGAGGCACACCTGCAAGCCCACTGCCATGAGGACATTGGGTTGACCCTTCTTAGGCTTGTAAGGTTCAACGCCAGGATCCACAAGGTTTACGAGTTCATCAAAAACGGTCTGTGTGGGATTGGGCGATGTGAAAAACTCTCCGAAGGGGACGGGTGGTGGTAGAATTGCAAGCACACCTTTTGTATTAAATTCTTCCTATTGACCTCCTTTGATTTGTCCGAAGCACTCGCCTCCAGCGCAGCTTTGACTTTCGTCTTGACCTTTTGTCTTAACGAAGCCACCAGTTTAACGTTGACATCCGATTCCAGAAGTGCAGACGTGATTTCCTTGAGGGTGGCATCTAGAACCTATTCAAGCCGGATTTTTTCGCTGATCAGATGGGATGAGAGGTATCCTGACACTTTACCCACCTTCTCGTCGACTATGGGTGCTCTGTTGAGTGATGAGAGGGCAGCGTTGAGCTTGCGGCCAAGGTCGGCCAATACCATGACGAACGCTCAGGACAATCAGTCGTGGGAAACAATTGACCCCACACCTCACCCTCAAAAGTTATAATGTCTTCAAGCGACTCTGACGAGGAAGGTCTTGAGGACGTCGAGTTTGACTTGGACGACGACCAAGACTTGGATGAAGGGGGACAGGGCGTTCAGTTGGATGATGGTGCCCAAGAAGTTGACGAGGTGCGGTTGTTGCGATTTCATTCCTTGAAATTCGACTTGAACGCTCTTAAAAGGATTCCCCCTCTGATGATGACGATGATGGCTCAGACGACGACGAAGACGGGTCCGACGAAGAGGAGGAAGATCAAGACGATTACTCAGAGGCTGCGTTGGACCTCGAACAACGTATGCTCTCCGCGGAACCGCCGCACGAGTCAAGCAGCGCCGCGTCCTCGACTATGCGCGGCATGTCGCAAATGAGCGTTGGGTCTGGTTGGTATTTCTTGAAGTTTGAAGCCATCTACCGGCCTCTTACTAGTTCTTAGCACCTTCCCCGCCACCAGCACCACCACAGGTCACTCGGACGCGTTCGTTGTCTCCTGCCCAAATCCGTAGGACGAACTTGGTGTACAAGCGAGATGTTGGTCTTCCAATCCCTCGTTCTTTTGCGGTGGAGGCTATATGCGCTTTACCTCATCCCGTCCCGACCCATTCTCTCGCATCCTCCCTCTGCATGTCCCACCTCCTGACAGGCTCGGATGATGGGTACATAAGAGACTATGATATATTCTCAGCAGTTAACAGCAAGAACTTTCTTACTGCACCACAACGTCATCACTCCGGTGTGGTTGAGGGTATTATGAAATCGGGGCAACTGAGGTTTTGGTGGGAGAACCCTGGACTTTCCCCTTCGACCATGGGGCTCGTGGAGGCGAACGCTATGGAAGACGAGACACCCTTGGCACCTGTTTACAGTCTCATCATGCATTCAGACGCGTTGTGGGCGCTTGCCGGCTCAGACGTACGTTCACTGTCTCCTTTCCGCGTGACCTAAATTCACCCATGTCATGAATAGACTGGGCATATCAACCTCTTCACCGTGAGGCATGATCCTGGGCGATTGTGCCACGTTATGAACGGGCACCGAGGCCCTGTCTCTGCTCTATCAATGGAGCACGATGAAAAAGGCTTCTATAGCGCTGGCTGGGACGGGGAGGCAATCGTGAGTTTCATCCATCTTATAAGTACCATCTTAAACTGAAGCATCTTGCAAGCTTTGGGACCTCAATACTGGACAAGCAATCAGAAATTTCACAGCGCATGGTGCCCAGCTTGCAGCGATAGCAGTACGACCCATATACACGGGTTACGTCGATTCGTCCCCGCCCATCATTCACCGACCTATGGATGTCGACCTCCCAGTGACGCAAGGAACTGCAGCTGCTTCTCAGTCTTCGACCCAGCCAAATGCCTTGTCCGCCGCAAATCTCTCGAAAGTAAACCAAAATCAAGACGTCAAACCAAACATGGGCTCTGACACTCCCTCGGACGTATCGTTCGACCCCCTTTTCGACGACGAGCCGGAAGAATCTATGACGCTGCTGAAGTCCGAATTGGAACCTGGGATGATGAAGCCGGAACCAGATACCCACCAATTGGCTATGCCAACGAACACAGCGCCCCAGCCCCCTCCCCTCCCGCCGCCAGTACGCTCAGCGCCCATACCCCCACCAAAAGGCGCGCCTCCGCTGCTGGATCCCGAAGTATATGCAACGTATTCTCCAGACGTATTCATGACAGCTTCTATCGACGGACAAGTCATCTTGTGGGATAAACGCGCGAATCCAGGCCGTGGTGTCGGGAGATTATGGATGAACGAGAAGACTCCACCTTGGTGTTTATCCGTAAGTGAAAACGCTCTCTTTTACCCCTTCCACATCTTTGTCTTCAACCTGATGTATAATCGCTGAATGATTGAACTCTTACATATTTATATTCCTCCCCCGTCTCTCCCCGCACACGCAAACAACAGGCGTGTTGGTCCGCAGATGGCGCTCAAGTATACGCTGGAAGGCGGAATGGCACCGTTGACGTCTGGGACGTCCGCCAATTTGGATTGTCAGGGCCTAGCAGCACCCCAAGACTCTTGAAAACGTTGAGGAATCCACTAAGCTCAGGTGTAGTCTCATGTGTCGTTGCATTTCCTGACGGCCGGCATATCGCTTGGTGCGTCCAGTTGAACCGATTTCTCCCTTTCCCACCATTACTGAATTTCTGTTTCTATTTCCCTGTTTTCATTTGACAGCGCTTCAATTGATAATCTGCGATTGTGGAATGTGGCTGAAGCTGCGGAACCCGAGGTCACAGGGCGTTCTCGGAGCGGAGTCCAGTTCAAAATCATACCGGGGCACCATGGTGGATATATCTCACAAATGCGTTCGTCCAATTGGATTATGCTATTTTCTGTTTCATATAACTGAACGAACTCGTGATCTAGTGGTTGATCCTGGCGCCAAATTCCTTGTTTGCGCAAGCAGTAATCGCGGGTGGCATGGTGAATCGACAAGAACTGTTTTCGTACATGACATCAAACCTGTATTTTAATCCACAACACCGTCGCGACTCCGTCCGAGCATGAGATTCAAAAGGGGGCAAAAAAGTACTCGGTTATAATGTATCATTTATATTAATCTACACATGCAAAAATCCGCACCCGAAACGAGAAATAAGATCGGAACAACGACAAAGTGTGAAGCACAAGAACATTATGAAGACGTAGGGCGGGGAGGGCGACGGGGGGCTACGACCAAGTACCGTTTCCCGCTGAACCCCGACCTTCATTTTGTATCATAGCAGCACGTTGTGGATTCATCCCCGGGGGGATATGAGGTGGCGGTCCCGGGAAACCAGGTGGTCGGTACGAAGGTGTTTGGTAGCCATACGGAGTCGATGGTGGAATACCATAGGGAGGACCCCCAGGGTGAGGTGGTGGTTGTCCAAAAGTATTTGGTGTGCCAGCACCCCCATAAGGATTGGGAGTCCGACCGACCTGACGAATGGACATGTGTCCAGGGGTTGCCCCACCCCCCACTCGCGCGGGTGTTCGGGCACCCGCGCCGAATGGCGTTTTCCCACCTGCACCTGCCAGGTTTTGTGACTCGTGAAGGTGCCTTGAGTGGAAGATTCCGCGTCAATTCAAATTGTTCCGGTACGAAGCACACGAACACCTTACCTGACTTTGAAAGCGTCGCAGAGTTCTGGTACACCAACCGCCGCGGCATCAAACAGATAATAAGCCTCAGGGGTTACTCGCACAGGCTAGGGGGGAAAATAAAGCGAGATACGGTTAGACATTTTGCTTTTTGGAGATGTGAATCCAATTCATACCCATGTTTGCACCACAGAGTTTTTGTTAGCCAAGAAGCAAAGGCTGAAATGACCTGGCCGTTTGCGGTTCAGGGTGAACCCATACATGCTCTTCGCCGGGTTCGCCGCGAGGAAGTTCTTCAAGAACAGATCTGGGGTGGACAATCCGTGGACATGACTACATGCTCAAGAATACGAAACCGAACTCGGGCTTACGAAGTTCGTCCTCTGAGCCATGCTTGAAACGTTCGTGTGCCATTAGCTCCTCAACACGGCGTGCCATCGCCTGTACGTGGTTGACAATCAGTTCATCCAAATCGGCGTAACTGTGGGTGGGATCGACGATGAGCTGAGTGCCAACAGTTTGGCCTGTCGGATCAGCGTTTGGCTCCACAACATCTACATCAATCACATCTCGTCAGTCACGGCCTAGCCAGGAGATAGTAAAGCACGCACCGATGTGTTGATAAAGCTTCTCGTCCACCTTCCAAGTCACAGCCAGGTGATCAAAACCTTTTGATGATGGTCGGATTACGACATCGCCGCGCTGCTGTTTCTCCAAATACGCCTCGGCCTGTGAGGCGTTAAAGTTATGGAAATTCGGATGTTTGATGACTCGACGGCTCCTGTCAACTTCTGCGCGTTTCTTCCGTGCCTGCATCTCCTTATCTTTATCATAGCGTAGCTCGTCCCAAGCAATCTGCTCGCGGCGTACTTTCCGGCCACTTTGGTCCCCGAGGTCACCTTTGCGTGAGGAGAGTTCGACGAGTATTTGATCAGTCTCTGTCTGAAACTTGACTTCCACGACGACGGCGGTCAGGGTTTGCCCTTTAGTCACCAAGGTGCTCACATCCGCAGGCACGGGACCGTCCCTCACATGTTGTGCGCTGATGATTCCGTCGATACCAGAATCAGTCCTCACAGCAACGAAGTGAGCTCGGGGACGCAAAACCTGGACGGAGATCACAGTGCCAGATTCCAGAGTTCGCGGCGTCTCCCCGCTCAACATGGTGAGGATGTCCCATGAACTCGGCAGTATGAAAGGCGTCCGCTGTTCAGCGAATGGGCGCAACAACTCGTCACGGATAACATTGAGAGTATGGCGTTTTTGGTCTTCGTTGGCCTCGTACAGACTGATCGCGAATTCATCGAGGTTGAGTTCCATCAATTTCTTCTCCTTTTCGTCATCGTGCATTATCAACGAAACCACGTGAGACGGGTGTTCGTCGTGAATGTCCTCTTCATCAAGTTCGAGTGCATCCGTAGCCATCTTGCGTGCCAACTCGTAATCTTCGGGGTGAATGCGGGTGTCATCCAACGGGTCCGGTGCCGCCTCGTCATCTAACCTGTTCTTGATCGGCTTCACCGTCTGCTCTTGCGAAATGCGAAGGAAACCAGCGGCATTTAAGAATATCTTGGTCGTCAACAGTCCCCCTTTGATGAATAAATCGCGGTTCACGAGGTTACCGCCCTGAAATATCACATTAGAAAAGGTATGAGCGGAGATTTGAACTTTACAAACCAATGAACCGATCTTCTTCACCAAAACCTGCGCTTTGCGTGGCCCAAGTCCACAAACGAAGGGCAGCAAATGTTGATAATATGGATCGGTCACTGCGCGGTTGACATCCACACCAACTTTGTTCACAATGTCCACGATAGTCCTCTCCAAAACGGTCAGCAGTTTTTCCTTGGGCACCTGTCGAGTATCATTAGCAAGCGAATCATCCACAAGATAAACGCCCAACTCACGAGCTGCTGGAATTCCTCCTCAAACGAGATGGCAGTGATATCAGAACCCAACGCAGCGAATTCGTTCAATGGGCTTTGCATATACCGAGCCAACCCAACGCAATATTTCGCTATCGGCGAAAGAGCGCTAAATTCATCCGCGGCGCGTTTGCTGTGCTGATAGATGCGAGCGACATCGTCATGGACGTATTCAATCGGGATGTCAAACACTTGTTCGTTCGCTTGTGGCGGCGCTCCCCATGTTCCGGTTTCATCGACAACCTCTCTTCGACCATGTATGAGTTCCTTGACTTTCGCAGTCAGCTTGAGTGTCGCCATCGAATGCCCACCGATGACGATGACGTCAGGTTTCCGCCGTTTGACCAGATCGGTGAACTCATCCCTCATCTCCTGATCTGACAGATTGTCCACCTTTCCATGCTCCTTCATACGACCCGCTTCGTCTAGGAAGACCATTGTGATGGCATCCTTGTGAGGGTCGCCCTTGCCCCAAGAAACCGCAAGCACGGAGGCAGATTCTCCAAATTTCATGTTTTGGGCCTTGTAAGGAGCGACGTCGATCCGCTGCAACAACATTCAGAAAAGGCACTTGCGTAAAAACCGTGACATAATACTCACAGTTCGGAGGTGACTCGCACAACTCGCTGCAAGGAAGTCTTCAACCTCCTCTCGAAGATACTCTCTTGTCCATTTCACGCCCGCCGGAATCAAATGTTGTTCAAGCACTTCTTGGACGACCGATGAACGCTCCTCGTTCCAAGCTCGGGCTGCATCGCTGAACCCATCAGATGCAAACGCATCCACTAGCCTTCGTTCAAAGTTCGCTTTAGCTTCCCCAGGCAAGGCCACAACCACGTTCACGAGGAGATCGGATTCCGCCGCCAGTATTTGAAGGAACTGAGCAGTGTCCAACATGGCCTGTATGCTCTTCTGATAGAGATATTTGAAATTCTGGAGAGAGACGTCAGACCATGCCAGTTGAAATTGATTAAAAAAACACTAACGAAGAAAGGATGGCTCTCATCAATCTTCGCAATTCCTCGCTCTGTGGGAATGACAGTGATCCTCGCTTCTTCTCGGAACAGTTTTCGGATCTGGTTACGCAGCAGGGGATCTTTCCCAAGTTCGGTGGCAATGAGCATCCGGGCGCGGCGCAAAAGTTCCTCTGCAGGTTGGGCTTTTGTTGGATCAGGGTCTGCGAACTGCTCAGCGTATGCGATTGGGTTCAGCTCCTGATCGTCGATGAAATAGACGTGATGTGATGCCATGAAGTTGAGCACCACTTGGTGAGGTAGAATTCCGAACCCCTAAACGAATATTCAGGCAATCAATAATAGCAGGGATCACATCGGTCACTCACTTGAGCAAGTTTCGACACAATACTCTTTTTGGTGACTTCGTAGGCAGAAATGCGACTGGGCATTTTGCGCTTTTTAGTTGGTTCAGGTTCCTCGTCGTCGTGGAAATGAAAGCCCAAGTCATCCTTCTTTTTATCCTTGTATTTCATAGCAAGCCATTCGGTGGCATCTGCGACCACCTCCACGCTGTCGATCTGAGCCTGAATATCGTCTTCATAGTATTCATCCTTGACGCCAAAACGTTCGTAGGAGGCGCTCAACGCGCGTTTCCGTTCTAAAAGCGAGCGATATTTTTGACCGAGGGTGTAAATCCTCCACACTTCGTTCTGATTGAGGAGTTCAAAGCGGGACTTGATGTCTGCCGGGTCGAAGTGACAAAGGACGTCTCGTTTATGGACCCATATGTAGGGGGCCTCGAGTTCCTCAACGAAGAGGAGCTGAAGGACAGCTGTCACGGCCATGACCAACGAGCCTTTGAACTGCTGCAATTCTCCGTCTGGAGTGAAGAACTGCCTATTCTTAATGGCGGAAATGCGTTGGGTAACCCACATGGCCGCGCCGCCAATGTCAGCATCGGTGAGCTGGGTATGAAGGGAGAGTGTTGATTGTTGGGATAGGGAGGAAGTCGCCAGCTGCATTCGCTCAGGACAATCTTGAGCGCGTATCAAATCGTCGTCTTCGGTCAGCATTCGCTTCTTGATTTCAGACGGCTCAAAGACCTATGAACGGCGTAAGATGTGAAAAGTGAAACTGGAAAATTGAAAACTCACGTCTTGATACTTCATTTCAGGTCTTGCCATCTCGTCTTCGTTTTCACCTTCATCGTCCCCAAGCGCCCAATCATAATCGTGGCCATCCCCGAAGACTTCGTGAATTTCATCCCAGGCGCTGAAAATATATATATATTCAGCTCACTGTGGCTTTGAAATAAAAACAGGAGTCATACTTTGCGTCCATGCCAGATAATTCCGGAGGGGCCCCCCTAGCTTTCTTCTGACGCGCCATTTCCAACTTCTGCTCTCTCCTACGCACCTCCCTGGATTTCTCATCTGCCTCTTCCTCGCCGTAATCAATAAAGTCATCCGAGTCTTCATCTTCTTCCTCCCGCCCACGATCTTCGAAAATCTTGTCAATATCCGGAGCTCTTCGCAAGTGGTCGTCCTCGCCCAGGTCGTCGTCAGAGGACTCGACAAAGCTACGATGTTTGCTTGAGGAGGCAACTGGCGGAGAATCATCACGCCCGCGACGGAGCCTAGTCAGTCGACTTTTCTTGAAGGAAGTACCCGTGTTTTCCTGAAGCAACTCCAAGTCGTCTTCTTCCAAAACTTCATCATCTTCATCACCTGAACAACACAGAAAAGAAAAAACAAGTGAGTTTGTTTTCTTGGGGGGGAAGTAAGATTGAGAAGGGAAAATTTCAACGAACGTCGACGATGATGTCTCTTGCGTTTCTTGTGGCGGCGTCGTCTCTCGCTCTCTTCTGGCTCCTCTTCTTCTTCGTCTTCGTCGACAATAAAACCCTCCCGCACTTTTCTTGCTTCCTCCTCATCGTCATCTTCACCCTCTTCCGAACTGTCATCTGTGACACCAGGCATTACGACGTCTGCTTCTCCTTCTTCGTCCTCCTCTCCAGAGCCTCGCATAGGGTCATCTGTGGGTTCATTGGTGGTTTGAGCGTGAAATTCGCCAGCAAGTGGGGAAGACATTGTAGTACGGAAGAGGGCTGAGGGCAAAAGGCTCAATGCCAAATTCGAGCTGACGACTTTCACTATGTTTATGCGTACGTAAGCAAACGTAATCCTCCCCCAGTTGCTGCCACCGTTCAGGCCGCCAAAATATGACGACGGCCACAGAGGATGGATCGACGACAATTCCACAGGTGGTTGGTAGTCAACCTACCTCGGTGGAAGATGATACCAAATACATGCGTCTCGCTTTAGCGGAAGCAATGAAGTGCGATCCGACCCCGACCGCATTCTGCGTTGGCTGCGTCCTCGTCACTCGGCGGCCTTCCACCACCGATTCCGAACCAGTCATCCTTGCCACAGGATACTCTCGAGAGCTCCCTGGAAACACCCACGCAGAAGCTAACGCTCTATCTAAAGCCCACACCTCACCTTTCTCTTTCCAAACATTATCGCCACCACAGCCACAGCCACTCAATGACCACCCGGCGTCCTCCTCCTTGAACATCACCGAAGTTCTGAAAAACACCGACGTTTACACGACCATGGAACCATGCTCAATAAGAACCTCAGGTCTACCCCCATGTTCCGATGCCCTTGTCAAAGCCAAAATTAGACGATGCGTCATTGGTGTGGGCGAACCCGCAGACTTCGTCCGATGTGAAGGCGCAGAAAGACTCCGCGAAGCGGGTATTGAAGTCGTTTGGCTGAAAGGTCTAGAGTCCGAATGTCTCGACGTAGCCCGTCGTGGCCACTAGGTGGAAGGCGAACAGATGAACAATTATTGAAATTCATTTATCTTTTATGTATGTCCACAACGACAGCTATATATGTACGTGTATATTTACCATCAGGCCCCCCCTCGCGGGATAGGTATAACTACCCAAAGAGCCCATCGCACGGCGCGCAATTAGAAAACACTGCGCCGCTTTTTCGTACACTCCGTTCTTTCTTCGAACTTCGAAGTTGCAAGAGTTGTGATACAAGAAAATAGGCATAAGCCGGGCCACGAAAAATCAAGTTCATCGGGATCGATAACCCTAAGCAATGGCAGCTGGTTGAGGAAAAGATGGAACATCGCTGCGGAGCTCCATCTTTTTACCAACCGATGACCCAAAGCTGGCAAGTTGAATAGACCCCCGTTCAAGAGAAGCAGGCATAGTTGAAGAAACAGTTGTAAATGTAAACTCGGTTGGAGGTGGGGGGGATCCGGTCGTGCGATAATTCCCAGATATAGGCGAGCTTGATTCTTCAGAGACCTCGGATTCGCTGTCGGAACGAAAGGTGCGATACAAGGCCATTCCCAAAACAAGAAAGTTGCAAACGATCAGGGAGAACGACGCCTAGGAAAATCAAACATGAGGTTAAATTCTGACAGAAAGACGGTCACGAACCCGTACCTGAAGATAAGCTGTCCGGCCAGTCCATGGGCCGTTCTTGCGCACCATGAAATAGCAATGGCTAACACTGCTGCCTGACGTCAAGAGGCTGCGGGGATTCCGTCAATAAAGGCACAATGCCAACGACCCTCAACACAAGCCTTACCTCGCACAAAAGATCAAACGCAGGACTTTCGCCTCTTTGCTTCGGAGTCCCATCTTCGACAGGACAAATAGAGGCATGCCTATCAGATAAGCATCTGCGAAGAGGTCGACTTTACGAACA